>MU628424.1:0-211352 GCA_025688805.1 Aspergillus egyptiacus
TTAAAAAAAAGACTTTTCTGGTCTGATCATATGTACGCGTGTTTGGTGCTTACTGCGGCCACTGCAGGAACCGTCAAAATCTACCGATAACGAAGGCCACGGTTGATAAAGACTGCTCGGCTACTCCGGGACGTATGGCTATTCTCGGGCCACCAACTGATAACGAATTTCAGCCCCGCCGGAGAGAGCGCCAGGAACTTCCCCGTCCAGATTGGAAACTGAATGCGCGCACAAACATCGTATATGGTCCATTCACATGGTGTTGTTATTGGGCCCTCCCTCCAGCAATTTGATAACAGCGAAGGGATACTTACGGTATCTGAACCTTGAAGCCATTGCGGCAATCCAAATCCAGCCTCATGCAGCGCGGTCCACCACACGACCCACTGACTTTTCCACTCGGATATCATTTTCACCTACGCACCCGGGGGCCCTGAAACGAAGCCTGAGCCTGAGTCTGACTCACTTGCGCCGCTTACGTTGCCCTCAGCTTCCAATTCTTTTCGCAGCAGCCAATTCTTTCAGAATACATGCTTGGTATCTGGGGAGTGGATTATCCTGATTCCTACGTTTTACATTGGCTCTAAGACAAGAAATAACGCAGTCAGCTAGCTGGTTCCGCGAAGGCGCATGCATGTATATCAGCTCTACTCCGGTATGTGATATGTGATTGTTGTCGAATTCGATGTCTGTTCTCATAGTTCTGTACGGCATACTCTGAGCTTCGCTACGCTGGGGGTGGCGCGTCAGCGTCATTCTTTCCAATGCTTGGCAGGTTGCCTTACCCTACCCTGTCATTGCATTCTGTCTCGGCTCTCAGGTTACACGAATGCGTTATTTAGAAAGGTGTGGAGCATCTGTTGAGGCGCCGCGCTGAACTGAGAGTTACCGAGCATCCATTTGAAACTTCTTTTTTATTTAGGCTATAGGTATGCCCCGTCGTAATGCCAATAATGAAAGCCAACAGACAATTAGTCGGGTCTCATAATCGATCGTATGCACTGTTGGTCGATGTAAAAGAAACACCTAACGCCTCTCCCAACAGGATTTCCCCACATAACTCGCCATGGATAGTGCCAGTGGGCTGTATAGATGCATGCATCCTGAGCCTCCAGCTAGCCTAGCCTAGCCTTGCCTTCCCTGTATCAGACCATGCTAATCCCGGTTGAATCCAGCCGTACCTACATTAGCGGAGAGAGAAGACGAAAACAAAAGAAAAGACTAAAAAAAGACTTGATGCATCGCTTGGTGTGAGGTTAACCGGAAAGAAAAATACAACAGGCTATTTTTGTGATGCTGAAACATTGTTTTCGAAAATACAGGAAGAGAAAGGAAGAAAAATGTAGATTAGAACTTTTGGAGATGCATTGCACCAAGTGAAAAGACGGCCTGAGAGATGCTATTGTTTAGATTTCCAATGCTTCAATCGCCAGTTCGGGCTCATGGCTCTCGGCCTCCAAAGCATCCACTGCACGGTGGAGTTCATGCTCACCGACGATAATAGTCCCGGCTCGCGCTGTGCTGAGAAAACTGATCTCCACGGCGTCAAAGTACATATCCGAGTCAGGCAGAAGGTGATGCGTGGGTGGGTCCGTTAAACTGTTTGACTTCCGGCCGGGACTGTGGCTTTTAGTTTTGGGTGAAGTATGGAAATCGCCCTTGTCATGGGCATGTACGTTGAATCGTTCAGAAACAGAATCGTCCAGAGAGAGTGCAGCAGAACCGCCAAGTTGCTCATCAGTGCGTGGGTGAGTGGCGTCTGACAGTCGACTTGCAACACCACAGACGATACCAGTAGCCTCAAGCGGAAGCTTGCGTAGATCCAACATGATAGGGACAAGAACGTCCTCCTTCGAGCCGAGCAAGAGACTGGAGTCGTCGTCCGTTTCAGCCGGCGACGTGGGGTCACTTGAAAAACGAGGCAAAAGGCGTTGCTCTAGGAGTAGAGACGCCGCAGGATCTGCAGCCGTTAGAGTGAGGGAGAGAAACCGAGGCTTATCTACAACAAGTGCTGTGGTAAGAGCATCACGGAGAATGGATATAGAGCTCGTGTCACTGCTGTAGCGATGATGTGCGGCACAGTGGACCAGACGTAATGATGTATCAACGGATGGAATGATGTTGTTGCGACGTAGCGAGGAGAAAGTGCGTTTCTGGAGTTCGTCTAGTGACGATGGGGGAGGTGTAGCTGGTGGAGAGCTTAAGGTACTAGCAGAAAGCGGCGAGACAGGGCTAAACGTGTTGCTGAGCGACTGGTGATTATTGTTGATAAAGGCATCTGTCGTGGTTTCGAACTGGAATCCACGCCTCTCCAGTACTTCGATGACCTGCTTCTTGCTTTTAAGAGGGACGATAATGTAGTCGGCAAAATAGGTGGAAATGAAGAAGATCGAACTATGCATGTATATTAGCATGTAAACTAGCGCCATACCTGTGGGAGATTGCACTCACATCCCAGCCATGGCCAGTGGGGTCGTCAACTCAAGCACTCGTTGACCAGCTTCGAGCCCTTCTCCGTACACCTGCATGGCAATGAAGTCATCCTTGCTAATTGATAAGCGGCTTTGCGTGGACGATGCAATTTGCGAGAACCGCTCAACTAACGGAGTGAAATACTCGTCGGCGAGATGCCGGGGGCACATGATTGAGCATTCCACCGGTGTTATCGCAAGATTCAGAAAGGCAGGCTGAGCATGGCCGGAGGGTTCGCGAGGGCTGTCATAGCCGCATGAGTGGGCCTCAACCTCCGTTATTGGAGCAACTTCATGGAAGAGAACTTGCAGAATGGGGTCTAGGAAGAACGGATATAAATCCAATGGGATATGGACCAGGGCCAGTCTGTCCTCCTGTAATTCCACAACAGTCGTCAGCGAAACGAGTCGAGATCGAGATTGCTCCATCCCGGACAGATTGAACAGCTCTTTGGAAGATACATGGGAAAGAGAGAGACATGGATGCAGCCAAAGGATAAAGGACTGTGAATGAAGATGAAGCTGTTAGGTAGCGAAAGAAATAACTCACCATAAACTGCACCTGGGCAGATATCAAGGATAATGACTGGTCCATATTGCCAAACACTGTTTCGAATGCGTGTCGTGCAAGAGAAAAGGACTAAGTGAATCACAGTCCGGAAGGTGGGAGAATGTAGGAAACAAGGCAGTGAGAGCAGGTTATAGGTAGGAAGGAAAGGCAACAGTACAAAACAAGAGCGAATATAGCTTGAAAGCCTGGCAAGGCTAATAAGGCTAATAGTTCACTGTCCGTGGGTATAATTCAAGCAAGTAAGGTCAGACTAGATGTCTAAGCCTGGAATTGAAAGTCTCTTTTGTCCCTTTCTTTTCTTTTTCCGCTTGTGTCCTTTGTATGGTACAAAGACGTGCGTCTTCATTGTAGTCAAGATCCTGGAGTTATGCCATTCCTGCTGCCAGGGTACCAAGATGGGGAAGAAGGAGGATTTGGAATGGAGGCAACTGCAGATAGCGATATTGCTATTCAGGGTACGGATTGAGACAGAGGGCCAAGGACAAGAAGAGATGCAAAGGGACTGAGAAAGTAAGGTAGGTCGAACTTGAGGCCCAGGAAGCAGGTGACTCGGACTCGAGGTTGGCGATGACTCTTTCGGTCTGGCTCACTCTGCTCTCTCTCACAAACACTCTCTCCACTACTCTGCAGCACACCCAATTCCACAATTTTCCAGGGAAACACTCTGCACTTAGAATGAGAAAAGAATCCTGAGTCGGTCAAGAGGGGAAAAAAAAATCAAAGAAAAGAAAAGGGAAAGGCAAATCAGAAAGCTCCACTACTGACAGTATCTCAAGATGGCGGTAATTGATAAGTCCTCCCCGGTCCTTTAAGTAGATCGCAGCAGTTTTACCTAATCTGCTTTGCAATCCAAAAGACCCTTAGTTCCTGGCTCAACCCGTTCGTCTGACTTTATCTCCAGGTCCAGGTCCCCACCACCGAGCTTATCAAACCACTTTCTCCATCGCCACCCCGCGCTAGGCGCCGGTACTGAATCGACTGCCAGTAGATACAGTATATTAGTGGCCTGTGTTCGGGGACGCTGCAGCGAACAATAAGACGATGTGAATCCTCTGCCGCACGCTCAAGTAGACAGGCGGGTCTAGCACTTTGGACGAGGATGGTCACTGGCTATAGTAGAAGAAGCTCGTGCGCTCCCCCGCACTTTACGAGTACAAGGATGTATTGAACTTGTGGGAGCTAGTCAGGCACATCGCTGTAGGTCAACCTACCCGGTCACACACTCTCTCGATCCTGCGTTGCATGGCATAAGCCACTGAGAGATCCGAATTCCCGTTTTCGTCAGTCGTTGAGGGGCTGGCAGAAACTGAGAGACTGATTGGAGGCTGATAAGCAGGTGGTATCGTGGTGGAGTCACGTCCAGCATTCCTCTAGGCTCAGAGACTCAGAGTGCTTTCGAAGAGGAGAGAGATTCGGATTCAAACACCTGCTTGTCGCTTCTGGAAAAGGTGCATTTTGAGTTCTGGAAATACGGGGTGGATGTAAGGTCGTGCCACCACTTTTTGCCTTCACTTTTCTTTTTCCACGTTCCAAGTTTTCTCCTCCGGAGCGTGCTACCCACTGCATTTCCCCGCTTATTAATGCAGGTTATTCGGTTATACCCGGGGTGAGCTCCAACCTTATTAGCAGTCGTTGACCTCTGGAATAATGCCTAGGGGGTTCGATGATTTAGCACTGTTGGTATACCTTAACCAGCAGCGCTTGGAGCGCTACGAGCAAAAAGCCAAAATTTTAGGGATTCCTCATGACCTTGTCAGTAAGCGATCCGTGGGTTAGACTTGTGCCTTCGAAGTCGCCAATTCTGAAGCCTGGTTGGTCGGTGGCCGAGCCCCTGTCATTGAGCACGGGGATTTCTCCTCTCCTTCGACTAGACCCAGCAAACAAATGACCACCTCTGGTCCCCTGCTCCTGCTAGTCCCCTTCTCACCCAACCATCGAGCTGTTATACGGCCTGGAGTGGGGAATGTTTTTGGCGGATATGCATGTCATGACGACAATCCTCGGCATGGGCATTAATTAATTCGTCGTTAGGCTCAGGGACTTAGCATGCCTGCTCAGCCTTTCAAACCCTCGGACTTCTTTCCAGATAAGCTGATTCGTTTCCAGCCTCTAGGCTGCAATGGCAATTTTTTTACTCAAACTGTTGTTATCATGTACATCGTCTATCCTGTCCACCTCCGTGATCTGGCTCTTTGGAGTACTTCATTTCGGATGACCATGGTATTTCCCAGCCCTCACTACCACCTACATTGGCGTCCATGAACCTCTCACGGGACATGGACAAGTTCATCAGCAGCCAAAGGTCTTTAACAGACTTGTCTCCTGACTTCATATTACTTTCCATCATTGCTAATGATATCTACACCCTCCTCCCCCGCTGGCCCAATTCGTGCGATGCCCGTGTCGCGGAGACCACATGAATATACTGAACTCTTCTGACCTAAGCCGACATCAAACATATATCCACTAGAGATTAAAAAAGCAGAATCCAGAAACGGAAAATTATCCTGCAGGCCCGGCCGAATTAATACGCAGGTTTTGGTAGTTTATAGACTCTTCAAGTTAAAGAGCAACTTGGCCGTCACTTCGGACATATGCTAATCCATAGATAAGGGCTGGTCTCAGCGAATCTCATGTTGAAGCACCATGGCATGTATCAGAGCATCATTCATGCATGCAACATGCATGCAGGCATGTATGAATGTAGAAGCAGAAGTAAGCTACCGTCCTGAAGGTCCGAGTCCTCGAAGTCAAGCTCAGCCAACCCTTCTACGTAAGGTTCTGTTAGGCCCGGCGTGGACCAATTGCCCTAAACCCGATAGCTTCCAATTTCTGGAAACCTGCAGGCGCGCCGAGTATACTCCGTATCAAGGGTCGCCTCCAAGATAACAATTTTGGGTATTATTTATCTCTATCTCCAACTGGTCCCGCCTACCTTACTGTACGCCAGACTAGATAATGAGCATCAACCTACAGAAAAGTAAACCGAGCAATCATCTTAATCAATCCTCGTCATCCACCCTCGCGCGCTTCGACCCGCGGTTCTCCGTATCAGCTTCCTGGATTCCGTAGCGCTTTTTCTGGCCTGCCCCGGCTCCGCCACCACCAGTCACGTCGGCAATCATACTGTCGATCCCGAATGGGTCGGCTGTATCTTTCTCAAACTGGACTGGGCCGCTTCGTTCCTATAGGTAGATGATCCGTTAGAAATGTCCTTCTAGAATAATTCTGCGAATTGAAATTCGCAAAAAAAGGAAGGTAAGCGGGGGGAAGGAAGGCATACATCAGCATCAGCAGCACCACGGAACCCCTCTTTCGCTCTACCCAGGACCTCGAATCGGTTGGATTTCTCAATCTTGCTCATCTCACCCTCTGCGTCGGCTTCGTCGTCTAAGTCCGGTTGCGCTCTGGGACGGTAAATGCTGTTGATGGCGTCCTGCGCGGCAAACAGCGGCTTGTCGTAGGGGTTATCCTCGTTGAATCCGGTGCTCATTCCGCTCGTCTGGTTGAAGAGACGGGAATCATACATCGTTTCGGAGGACTGGGTGGGTTTGGCGAGACCCAGGGCGACCTTTTCTGAGATATCACGGTTCTGTTCACGGGCCATGGCTTGGATACGTCGCTCGGTGCCCATGCGAGACTGGCGCAGTTGGCGTTCTGCGTCTTGGCGGCGTTCGCGACGGATGCGATCACGCTCCCGGGCGGCCTCTTCTTCTTCATCGGGGGTGCGGGATCGGTACGAGGCGGCGGAAGAACTGCGGCTGCGACTGCGGCTGGGGGACCGGGATGCGCGAGAATCAGGACGGCCTCGCGTCCTCTCCTCACGTGCCTTCTGAGCCAGAGCGCGAAGATGCTCTTCCTTCTGCGCCTTCTCTTTCTCCGCCAGTCTCTGTTGCATCTGTGCTCGTAGTCGGACCTCCTCACGGGCATGTCTGTCCGCCGTAAACAGCGCCTCCGCGAACTGAGCGAATTTATCATTGATCGCAACATCCTGTAAACCGCGCCCATCTGCCGCCAACCGCTTGTCCAGCGGCACCGTATAACCCTTCGGGTTCTTCCAATTCGAGACAGGCGGCGGGATCTTCCACGCTTCTTGATCCTCCGCCGTGAGTTTCCTCGGCGGCGAGTGCATAATCGGCGGCGGCGGCGACGGCGGTCCCCGCGGGATCTTCTTATGCTTAAACTTCGGAGGCTCCATCGGATCCTGCTGGCGCTCAACAATTTTCATAATCCGATCGTTCTTCCGACCCGTATCCCCCATCTGGTTTGCTGGCGTGTATCGCACAAAGGTAGGCTCTGCCCGACTGCCACCCTTCACATTCTTCGGTTTCTGCGCGGCCACAGCACCAGAGACAAGACTCGCGAGCGCGTTCTTCGTCTTCTCCATCTGCGCCTGCACCTCATCCTCCGACGGTCTGTCCAGCGACACTTCTCCCATATCGACCCGCTGCCGGAGCGGAATGAGATCCTTGAACGAGGCATGTATGATTCGGTCATCGCTGTGTCCACGTCGCGCAATGGCATCGTATTTCACCTTCCCCTCTGCGTCGACTTGTACGGTGAGTGCGTTCGACTTCGACTGTGTGCCCTTCCGACCCATATCTAGGGGATACTGCGCGACCAGGATCTCGGGGAACGCGCCACCGTCGCCGAAGTCTTCGGGGGCTCGGGGGCGCCATCCTGCACGGTTTCCGTAGGGAGGAGGACCGGTCCTCTGAGCCAAGCTTAGGTTAGCACTGCAATACGAACTCGTAGAAGCGATGGACGAGCATACCCGAAGGACAACCTGTGTTTCATCCAGCTGGCCCGGACCTACGATTCGTGGTCCACGTTGGCCATGCTGCGGTAACTCCTCCTCCTCCCCTGTGTATTTTGGTTTGGGAAGAGATTTAAACAGGCCTTCCGCAATGGAAGTCATCGTGAATAAGGTGGAAGAGAAAATCGGGTAGTTGGTATTCAAGAAATGGTGATGGCGATGATGCTTTTCTGATGGTCGAATTTAGCGGCGGACTGCGTGAACGGCACAAATGGGTCTCCGTACGATTAGATAAAGGCCGAAAGAGGAAATTCGTCAGCAGCTCCGCTCATACATAAAGTTGTACAGTGTACCTCGGCCACTCTTTTGATTGAGGCTTATATATCATGTTTGTTTGTGTTTTCACTTTATAGCTTCTGGCCCAAGATACTGATTGTCTGCAAAAGGCATATTTTGATTACGCATGAGTAAGTTTCTACTTATACAACAGAATGCATGGTCACGTGATAATATCATGGTGAGATGATCAGGTCGTGGATGGGGCCAGGTGAGAAAGAGTATGCAAAGACGCCGATATGCGTAGTTCAAAAAAGGAACAGATTTCCTTCTATCTTTGAGGTTCAGGGTACTTCAGCCAGCGCTCACTCAGCACGTAAATGCACCCGCATAGGGCAAGTAACGCCCTCCGAGTCATCAGCCTCAACGTAGTGCTCTTTTCCATGGTAATGATACCATATCTTCAGCACCTTTGGCTTTAGAGGGGCCGGGTCATGGAACCCAAGGATATGGAACTAGAAACCAAATCAGTTAGCAGAGCTCAACCAGTACTCGACTTCCCCTTCAACAAGGGAAGAAGATTAGACTAAGCATACCTTGACCGTTTTGTTAGAGATAATGAGCTGGCCATGATCCACCAACGCAGCCACAGCAACAGTTACATCTGCGACTTCAGGCTCCTTTGTTTCATCATCTTCCCTCTGCTTCGCGGTCGGATAGTGGCCATATTCCGCCTTGGTGATCACCAAGCCACCGCGGACTGCCTCCTTCTCCTGTCGCCGTTGTACTTGGTCCGCCATGAGTTCGACCGCCTGCATGGCTTCTGCTCTCTTCTGTGGAACTAGTTTTCTCAGCTGCTTTGCCCGACGAGCGATCAGCTTGCGCCGGTTCCGCCGGTTCCTGGGGCGGATGAAGCCGAACTCGACGGCGCAGTAGGTTAGCCAGGGAAGGGCAAGTGCAAAGGTAGCTGCGTTCGAGGTGGTGGATTCAAGCGGACAGAGGGCAATTGGGACGCTGACTTTCTGCCCCAGCCTGCTCCATAACACTGTCAAAACCAGACCGCGGGGTTGCAGGCCAACTCCAATGCCCATGCGGGTCAGATCAGTGATCTGTCGGGATCCTTGCATATTCAAGGAAAGCGACAGGTTCTGGTCAATTGTCGAGTTAATCTCGAGCCGGACAGATCGCGGTTCGGTCTCTGGTGGTATTGAGTAATGTTTCTCGGAGCTCCATTGAGAGAGGGCCGGTTCAATGGCTGATCTCCCAGAAAAAATGTTCCTGGAGTATTTGAAAATCAAGCCGTTGCTGACGGGAGAAGCTGAAGCCGCGAACGTCCAGGCTTCAGCGACTCTACGTTCTTCGCGCTCCTTGACACGTAAGTTCGCATACTCCTCATCTTCATCTTCATCTTCCTCTGGTTGGGGTTCATCTTCGTCTTCCTCCGCCATACTAGCCACGGGCCTGGGGGGCCGCGACGCAATTCCGAACTGAAACTGGCTAACCGCTTGCTCAAGCAAGAAATCATCTTCCCCAAGTGCAACAATTGGCGCCAATAGTGCCCGTAACGCAAAGGGCCAACCAATAAACCCACTTGTCCAGTGACAAAATGCGGTCTTTTTCGCGCCTATCCCCTTGGTTACTTGGAGACCGACCGAAGGCAAAGCTTGTAAAATAGAGTGGCTGAAGGCTGTGTCAACCATGACTGTGAAGGGTCTTGTATTCGGGATAAGAGCGAAGCTTTTCGCTACGCTTGTCTCTAATGATGGCGCCGGTAGAACGGTGGCATTGACACTCGCGATTGAATTCTGAAGCACTGACAATGGCCATCTTCCGAAAACTCCCTTCGTGCCGGAGAGACCCCGGATTACTTGGTTGACGCTGGCACCGAGACTGACGGCTTGCGTAGATAGGATCAATGGCAGAGGAACCTGTAGGGATAATTAGTGCGTGATCCAACACTGAATTGCCTCCGGACTCACCACTCGAGTATCCGTCTCTCCATCGTCAAACTCAATTTCCACTTTATTGAAGAGTCGCTGGAAGTGGCCCGAAATACCAGCATTGATCGAAACCTCTGGGCCTTCGTTCTCTTCAACCTCAGCAGATTCCGTGGATTCTTCACTTCCCTCGCCATCAACCTCCTCCTCCTTATCCTTATCCTTCTCTCTCTCTCCCCATATTCCCCATAACGGAAAGGGCACCGCAAAGGAGTACCGCAGAGCGAAATCCGACAGCTCGGGAGCATGTAGCCGAATCTCTTCTTCCCCCGGCGTGTCATCAAGCTCAATCATATGGGCGGCATTGATGCCAAGCTTTACAAAGCCCTTTAAATGGCGTCAGTAGGGAAGAACAAAAAAAGCCATTCCACAGCGCAAAAGCTCCCAGTGCAAGAGCGGAGCAAAACATAACACACCTTACTCTTAACCATCTCCTCCAACGCGCTCCTCTCCCTCCTCTTCATCCTTTCAAAGAACCACCGCTTAAACTCTTCCGGCTTCATCGTCTTGACACCCAACTCTTTCCTCCCAGTTTCCCGGCCCCGACCCATTATGCCACCGGCCCCCCATTCCTCACGGACCCCCTCCGCACCCAAGGCATCGTATACAACTCTTTTCTTCGGATCTATTAGCGTCTCATACGCTTCCTGGATGCGACTGAATTGGCGACGTGCTGCTTCCCTCAGCTCCGCCGGTTGTTTGTCAGGGTGGAAACTGAGCGTGAGGGTTCGGTATGCGGATCGGATCGCGGCGTCGGTCGGCGGGGGCTCGCGGGGGAGACCGAGGAGGGCGTAATAGTCTGTCTCCTCGGGATAGGACATGAGGAGGGAGTATGCTTCTGCGTCGTCTATGTCGCCGGGCATATCGCGCTCGTTGTTCGTCGGCGCGGATGTCTTCATCGTGGGCTCTCCCATTCTTTCTTCCTCCCCGCCCAAGGCCTCGTTACCGGCATTGGGAGGCATGGAAAAACACCAGACTAGCCGCGCGAAGTTCAGTCTTTCAGATCATATAGTTATCCATGTCCTAGGATTCTGGAACGGTTGACCTTTTTCGCCGAGGAAAGGGACGGCGGAACTTTTCCTTTCTGATGACGTCGGAATCCGGCATTTTTACACTAAGATTTGTTAGGAAGCAAGCGGAAGTTCTAGATGCATCCACTTCGACCTCACCAACTCACTTATTCCAGAGGGCTATGATTACTGTCGTTGAGTATCTATCTACTTCCCGAGCCTATCTAAAAAGCAATAACCAAATTCTCAAAATGCCGCACCTCGCAAGTCTCAACTAACAAGGATAAAAATGGACGAGGCCGCAACAGCCTAGTACATTGCATGCCGATGTGGACATTCCACAGTGTCGGTATGTTGGTCTCCAGATCATTCAGGTAATTTACAGAGCGAGCAATTGCACGGATCTTTGGGCGGGACGAATTCCGGAATGGCGAAGCCCGAAGTCGCTGCGAGTCTAGCATAACTAAGGCGCCATACAAAGGGGCCACGGGTCTCTTCACGGCAATGCCTTCCATCTGGCAATTTAGAGCCATGCGCATCCTGAAAATACCAAGCATCGTCGCGTTATAATGAAAAGAGCGTCCCGGGCTTTGTTGAGATATTCTGATATCTTTTGACACGCCCTGTCGATGATCGCTTGAATCGCGGATTCTCTCACATCGTTCATCCAACCTGAGATTTGTTAGCTGGAAAGACGAAACCTCGGGACTTGGTTTCTCTTACAAACGAGATGGTCTGGAATGGGCAGGTCTAGTGACTAATTTGGACTGGCTGCTTTCCTTGACAGCAATCCTTGCCAACACTCGCCACTATGATTCGGTATCGGATATGGCTAGAGACATCTGACTCGCTCGAACAGAGTTGTCAGTGGTTGTTTTTCGCTGACCTGTTGTACTGAAGCGTGGGGTTTGCTACTTCAGCCTTAACTGCCGAAAGTCCCAAGCGACCCAGAACCAGAAAACTACATCCATCCAGAGTGCCAGAAGCTCTACACGGTCTTTGACTGGCTGGAGCCACGTATCCGAGAAGAATTCCAGCGCATCCCTGCACCGCAGTAAATCTGCAACAACATCGACCTTGCAAATCGTTCGAGGCTCACATGGCGTGGCATACTTGCCATGAATGACTTTCAGTAGTGTCAAGAGTCATCGGCACCTCAGCCTTTTATGATAGGTACCTATGGTGGTGCGCAACGCCTCATGATCTCCGGCGGTAACCGCGGTGGACTGCATATTGGCTGCAGTAGCCTTCTTTGGTGACATTTGAACGGGATCTTTAGGGTCAGCTCCATGGACAAGATCATTAGCATCGGCCTCTGACCAATGCACTTACGATTGAATGGTGCAGCCGCTAATTCCATAGGTGTACGGTGTCACTTACCCCATTCGGCGAACGGAGAATCGCCCTCTCTTAATTCGATAAGCACGTCCCCTTCTGCACCAACGAGACGAATTCCGGCAGACGCATCTTCAAGAGCCTGGGCTGCTCCTTGGATGGCGCCATTGATCAACCGAGCATTATTGTTGACATCTGATCCGTCCACTACCGATCCTTCCTTACCTATCTAGAGGCCCTCGGTCCTGTTTTACTGCTCTCGGTGAACCAGTCACTGTCGGTCTCTTCGCCCAGTCTCTGTGAAGCATCGTCGGATGGGGGTCCACCAAGAGTGAACTTTCTTCAATAATATCATCCATTCCGTTGACACACATCGTTCCGGATGATGGTGTTAGCCTTATCGCCGGACTTGAGAGCTCCCTAAGCGCACCACGCACATCCGCCATATATTCCCGTGGCCTATTCGTCATCGATTAATTAGTGTGTCATTTAATAAGAAATGGAGTGCGATCCAGCATTAGCTATTAATGAAAGAGCTAGGTGGAAGTGACAGTTACCTCCTGGCCTCTGGGTTTCTTCAAGGTTCAAGTTAAGGGCCAGGCCTTCAACTTACTTGTGACATATCATTTACGTGGATTTCATAATTCCAGAGAAGGTAAGCATCTGTGTAAATACTAGTACTGCGCGATTCGTCGTTGTGTTCGGAAGAGTAAGGAAACTGATATGTTTAGTAGTCTCCACACCTATATATAATGAGGCATAGAGAATATGAGAGATATGCTTCATCCATCCAACCTGAATCTTACTTATTCTTTGCCTCAAGTAAATTGAAAGAGGTGTAATATGCAGATCATATCAGGGTCTCTTCTCCACCTCCCAACACATAGCAGCACCAGGTTCTAGAACCAGCAACACAGAGAGAGAGATATCCCATCGAGACCGCAACGAAAGCACCTTCACATGTCTAGGCAACAGTATCACAACACATCACATAACACCAGTATCAAAACGACCTCAATTCAAGATCAGTCATTGCCCCTAACCCAAACAACATGATCCGACGAGAACGGCACGTCAGCAAATCCGAGCGCACTGAACAACTGCTCCCGAGGAAGCCCACCGTAAAATAGATCCTCGGTGGCGGAGGAATCCTGTTTCTGCATTGAGTTGTGAAACTGGCTGTCCAGAGACGGCCCGTCCAGGAAGAAGGCCGTTTTCCCATCTGAGATTGGGTGGTGGAGCGCCTCGACCAGTGCGTTCGAACGGGTTTCGATCAGGGTTACGAGTGGCTTCGTGCTTCCCCAGAAGCAGCTCAGTTCTCGGACGACTTCCAGTCCGCTGCGAATGAGGCTGATGCTCTCCAGTAGGTCGACCATCGGTCCGGCAGCGCTGAGAACGTCTACTGCGGAGAGTATCACGTAGGCCAGGAAGGGGCAGAGCAATGTGGGCTTGGGTGTTGCTGGTTCGGTCGCCACTTGCGATATATCGTATTCCGATGCATATCGGACCAAGGCGAGAGCAGTGCGGAGGATCTCCACAGCGTGGTTTCTGGCTGTGTGGACGTATTGCTTTGCCGTTCCTGGCCTGAGGAGTTGCGAGCGAGCGTAACGGTTCAGTCTCAGCAGGGTGGCGTGATACAGTAGGTGTATTGATATGAACGGGTCGATCTTTCTCCCTCGAATATTCCGCTCCAAGTTCAATTCTGTGAATGTCAGATGGTCAGGTAGTCGTGATAGCCACTGTTCCGAGCGGCGGATTATGGCATTGTAGAACTCCTCGAAAAGTCTATTGTACGATTCGGCTGGGACCAGAGACATCCGGAAAACGTGATCGGATACGTCTCCCCAGATAGATATAACGTCTATCAAGAGTGCCATTGCGCTTAAGTTTGAGAGCCCGTCGTCCTGGTTTACGGGATCGTGAGTCGACAGACTCTGGAAAAAGGGCACGGTCGTATACTCTTGAGCTTCGTAAGTCTCGTCTCGACAAGGGATTCTTAAGAACGCGGTTTGGGAGGAAATAAAGGTTGTTGATGGCGCATAGAAGCATGACAGACGCTATGTGAATTTGTGTCAGAGAAACAAGCATAAAACAAAAGGTGTCAGTAGACTGGGGCTACTCACATCCATTAGGAAAGCAACCCAGAAGGTCCGTCGACGGCATTCGATCAAAGCCTGAGGATGCAGGTCATACTCACAAGCCTGGCCTTGCTCGACAATCACTCCGCCCATCTCGATGTTGTAACGGAGGCCACATACTGTCCGCACAGCGGCACCGGCCGCGTCCCATGATTTCACGATGGCACCAATGGCGTAGTACCAGAGGCTCATGATGATGCGGCTCTGGGCAAGCTGTAAGGAGAGGCTGTGTTGACTATGCTCGAGGGCATATCTGGCGGTACGCGAGTATCTCTTTAGAGCCGACATTCTCTCAGCACGATTCGAGAAGACAGCTCCCAAAGCCATCATTGAGTATAGAAGCATATGATCATCGAGTGACTTGGCTTGACTTGACTTCAACCACAGTAGAAACCGTCTTCGAGGAAACATATAATATAACCGATCGTTCACAAAAGTAAAGTACGTTTCAATGAGGTGGATAGTAAACTCCTGGTTGAGTGCATAAGGGTCTGTCCTCCAGTCATTTGCGAGGGGATCGCCAGCATCCAGGTCTTTGATTTCCGTCAGGATTTCGGCGTAATCAGCTGGGGCTGAACCCACGCTGTCTAATGAGTGCCTCGGAATATGCCCACGCCCGCTAGACCTGCGCTGCAGTCTAGCGGCATATTGCTGGTCGAAGTCGGGGACACTCTCATAGTTGCTATCGCCAGCAGACGGCGTAAGCCTAGAACCATCAGAAAAGGGTGATTGCGAATTTGTCCGTGGAAGAGAAGTAGAGCTTTCTGAAGCCCTTGGTACAGAGTATATTAAACTAGATGTGCCTGCATTGTTAGAGCTCCCTATTGTGAGATTGTCTCTTATGCCATATTTCCTTGCGAATTGTGAAGCCCTCGATGCCGCACGGTGACCACGGGGTCTGCAAAGAGTCAGTGATAGGTATTCAGGGCATGCAGCGTCTTCTACAAAATACTCACGCACTCTCAAATCTGCACTCCCTGCCAGATTTCTTGCATTGGTCACACTTTGGCAAGTTCGGATGACACTTGATTTTCTTTTCTCGACAGGTGAGGCAAGCTTGCCCCAATCGTTTGCGTGGTTTACCGGCCTTGGTGATTCCCCAGTTGGCGTTGACTTGAACTCCGTCAATCACCTTGGGGCAATGAGAGCCGTCGGCGTAGATATAACATAGGCCCTCGCCTTCAATATACCTCTCATCAACAACATGGGGACGCACTGGCGGCTTTGCTGATCTGTCAAAACCCGGCAGCCTCGAGTCGCCTATCCGAGGTGGAGAGGTAGCAGCGGCAGTTATTCTGGTGGGTTGGCTACTATAGCTCTGTATTGGGGCAGGGGGGTACGGAGAATGCGTGGCGTCGGACCTTGAATGCATATACGTTGAGCCATCGCGTGCATGAGCGTGGGCCGAAACGTAGGATATAGGAGGCAAACTCTGGGACGGAGACGAGGGCGTTTTGTCTAAAGGCGCCCTAAAGCTTTCATATGTGCCTGATCGGGATTCGGGGGAAAGTGCGCCAGAGTCATTGTGGCGCATTCGCTCGGGTGTGTCTCCAACATCGTTTGGTGGAAAGTAAATTCCAAAAGCAAGTGGGTTATAAGGCGACGGTGACCGACTTGATCGTGCCGTCGGTGTTAGGAGCTGACTGACTGAGGGGAGCTGCTCGTTCGTCTGTTGGTATCCTGACCCTCTGTGATAACCCGAGAACTCTTCTCTATCATTGGGCTTTTCGCCACGATTATGTGGGCGCAAAAAAGGGTCTGTCCCAAACTGCAAAGGAGCTGAAGTACGAGGTGGAGGAAGTTGGTATGGGTGAGACCCCGAAACTGATAGGTTAGCGGGACGATCCGGTTCTTGCTCCGTAGGACCATCGGTAACAGGTAACATACGCCCGAAAGGTCCAATGTAGTAAGTCGACGACATCGTGCTATGGTTCCGAGACAAGGAGGTTGGACGTTGTATAAGTGACCTAGCTTCCGCTCAACAGGGAGATACCCGTTCCTGAGAGGCCTGGGTAAAGCGCCTCTATAAACTTCTATGAGAAAACTCAATCGAGCCCTCAAGGTGACCTAGGGCCCGAAGTCGTAAATAATTCTTCTTTTCGGACCTGTGAGGTGGAAATTGGGGATCAGCGTCAGCTATAGAAACAGAAAAGCTTGGGACCCTCGGGCCGATATACGCGACGAACATTCACAGAGATACACACCTCGTATTTCTGGTTTCTATGGGGTTTCTTGCCTCTGAGCGGCCCAGGGGACGATTGCTTGGTGGAATATGATATGCAAAGTGGTGAGAAAGGGAGGTGCAGAACCATGCTCCAGAGAATCGGGTCGAGGCCCCAAGTATCGTTATAAGATCCAGACGCCACCTGGTCAAGGCTCGATATAAGACACGGTGCAAGGACGGGAATATGATTCGGGCCAAACACTGAGATTTTCCGGAGTTGTACTAATCAGAAAGACATCCGCCAGCGCAGACTGAATAATACTTAACCACGCGGTTTACTTGGAAGCTCCCATAGACACGCTAGGAATGGGATAAACCGAATTGAGTGGAGACCAGAGGGAGATCTAGAGGTGGACGCTCATGGCGCAAACGACCCTGAAACTATTTCTTCTTGTTCACTTTTGAATGATCGCCCCATCCCAAGGGCGCACCAGAACCAGGGCCGAAACCCCAGGGCATCAGACAACGGATATCTATCCAGATGGATATTGAACTCGCCAAAAGCCAGCTGCCCTGGGCCCTGGTCTGAACCGCAAATGGTTAGATCAATGAGCGAGCAGCTTGGATGATTTCCAGACAACAAAGTAAAGCAATAGTGGCTTCGGGACTGCAGGAAGCGACGCTGTCAGAAAACGGCAGTGTGGGAAGCCTTGCTGGGCAACTGCATGGACGAGAAGGGGAAAAGAAGAGGCAATCCAATCGCCCGTTTGTCGCCCAGAAGTAGCCTCCGCACCCAGGTTCAGAAATAGACGAATGAAAGCGCAGGCAGGGTACAAGGTGGATGCCGTCTGTAATTATTCCCGACTAATTTGCTTTTCTTTTTCTCTTCTTTTCTTTCTTCCTTGTCAGATCGGGTTTGACATCCTCTCACAAGGCAGCACCACACCAACACTTGGGGGCTGCTCATACTCACCTAATTCAAAAAGGCCTAATGCTGCCAGCCAAAAAGAGAGTATTCAATACCACCACTAAGGAGGAACAACGAATGCTGAGAAGCATGTCATGCCGGCGGCACAATCTTGATGGGAGCAAGGCCAAGAGAGGGTGGTGACTGATTCGCCGCTAGAGCCGTAGCTAGATTTTTTTTGGTTTGAGAGACGGGGGAGTCTGAAGCCAGCTAGTACCAGCTCTTTAACGCTGGGGATATGGATACCCTGGTACATGAACCCTGTAGCGGACAGGGGGGGTAGAAGGGGGACAAGACACGAGAGAGGTATGGAAGGATACTAGAGCAAGAGTAGATCGGGGCTAGGCAATGCAAGTCTGTTTGAGATTGAGTCAAGTAATAATAATGAATGAAAAGACAGGCAGAAGTCAGAGCGACAGCGAAAGTTGAGAGAAAGCTAAGTAGGTAGTGGTGTGTTGAGTGAGGAGAACTAGCGGAGGGGGAGGGGGACGAAGGAGTCCATGCTCACAAGGAAAGCTAGGTACCTACACCACACCTAGGTAAACCACAGGAACTCGTTGATCTAGATTTCGACAATATTCTCTGTTAAGGCTGGATTCAAGTCTGTTTATGTTTCACCTACAGTGCTACCCACTCACATAGTTGAGACGATCATACGTATATAATTTTCTCACTCCAGCTCTTCGGCAATTTGCTACCCTTAGCCGCAAGCTCAGTACTCCGTGCAGATATATTAAAATGGATATCGATCATCTTTGTTAGCCTTCTTATTTTTCTGTTTTTCTCTGTCCAGGGGCCTCCATTTTTTGCTTTTTCTCTATTATTCGTTTCGATTCAGATTTGATCGAATTCCACCTGCGCCCCGCAAGAAGGATTTCCTGATGGCGTCTCAAGCGATCCTTTCAACCCCGTTTCCCCATCATGAGCCCACAAGAACCGCTCTCGCATCCTCGGAACGGCAGTTGAAATAACCTTGGTTTGTCTTGGCGTAAGGCAACTTGGGTCAGACTCAGAGCAACAGATGCTTCCGGGTTTTTGGCCTCCATCTATTTCGTTTGAAGCGGTATTCCCAACGGTCGACCGTCCCGTACCACTGTGTGTGCGTTGGCCGCCGATCGAAAGTGATCCAAGCAATATGGTAGTCTCGGTCATCTCTAGTTCAGGCTTGAATATTTATCGCTGTGCCTGAGTATGACTAACCATATGTAGTTACGGGGACGATGACAACCGCCTGAGACAAAAGACGGAAGCAGCGGTGCCAGGCTGCTGCCAGTTTCTGTGGCATCAGGACACCGAGGGCCAGCTTTTGACTTTTGCTAATTAAACTCGTTCGCGGGGATAGTTGCACTACTACAACCGGCGGGAACAAGGGTCCTGCCCTGCAAGCGCGAATCGGTATTCGAGAGCGACAGGCACGTAGCTGCCAATAAACCCGCATATCCCTTTGTTGCGCTTGGAACTCTGGCGCTCTGACCAGCAACCTGTCATTATCGGCGTTTCTTTATCTCCACGATGCTGCGCCATACACTCGCCCTTCCTGTTGGACCGTTTTGCGCAACGTCCCTGTCGTATCGGACTAGTTCGCCGTCGACGTGGTCTCTTCTTCTGATTCAGAGTTGACATGTGCCAATTAATTCCAGTGTCGTTTCTGACTTAGCACTAAATTAATAATCTCCGTCCGGGACGTCATTGGTGCGATGTGAGTCTAGATCCAATCTATCCGTGCGTACACCGAGATCACTCGTCCTATCATGGCTGACACTCACCATCCCCCTCACGAGAACCCTGTCAGGATTAATAGTCGAATGGGAGCGGTTAGCGTAGTCTCTTGACCTCTCTCCCATGCTGCCCGCTCGGACCTAGGCACGGCAGATGCGGATCTATAAAGGACATGAGTTCGAAGAACTATGCTCTTGTTGATCCGACATCGCCAGTGAAGTCCCGCGCCAGCCAACCAACCATTGTTATCCGATAATGCTGTTATTGAGGCGGAGGCCAAGTTCTCCGCTACGGGGCCGCCGTCTTAGAAGAGACTGAATATTAGGTTTGAGCTCGTGCGATCTAGTTCCGGCCCTAGCGCCAACGGCAACTGTGGCACTGGAGTTGGTATCAAGCCGCCTGGTTCGGCTCCGATAGGACTGCTACGCCACCATGGGAATAGTACTGATTGTTCAGTCATGGCAAGGGGAACTCGATGTTCAAGAGAATCGACGGGAGCGAGAGCCTATCAGCAACACTCGCCCGTTAGCATGCCACTAAGAGATTGGACGAGAGGGAATGCCCTGCAGCAGCAGGAACCTGAAGAGGCTAAGCGTCATAATAATACTGTCCCAGGTCTGGTCATCTGTCAGTTCACCTTGTTTACCGAGCCGACAGGGCTCTTAGTGGACGAGGTTGTCGATCACCGACTATTTCAACACAATGCACTCAAATAGTAGGAGTAAAAAAAAAAAAAAAAAAAAAAAAAAAAAAAAAAAAAAAAAAAAAAAAAAAAAAAAAAAAAAAAAAAAGTGGCTTATCATTTATGGCTACCTCGTCAACGCCATAAAGGGGTCCGCTTAAACGCATGCAAATTGCACGAGGCGATCAAAGTCCCGTCCTCCGTGCGGACTATCTAGTCGGAAAGGCAAGGGACTAATCGAGGCGTATATAGCCGCAGCTGCTGTATGCGCAAGTATGATCTAAACGAGAAGTTGCAGCGGTTAGCCATAGTCTCTGTCTTGTGCGACTTACTACTTCAATAGAGAAGGCGATCTCAGGCAGTGTCACAGTTCCCCGAGGTTGTGGGTTGCGCCTTTTTTCTGGATAAATAACGGAGTGGATGAATTGTGTCTAGGCACGTCATGTGTGTTTAGAGCAGCCATCTTCCTCACGTGTTCCTTTCCAAATATACCGGTAAACCAGCTCGAAGTCAACTTCGAGGTCACCTTGTTTGGGTCGCTGATGGGAACCACCAACCGAGTCCGTCCCCTGTTCATTACCCGCGCATGATTCAGTGTGCCTCATCATCTACGATTTTACCACGCATGCTGCTCTCTACATCTCTAGGGAGTCACTCTAACCGGGGTACCTGGTCACTCTTCGGCCTTGACGATTGCAACGGGACCGCTATCCTTGAAACGACTTGTTAGTGGCAGGTAATGAGCCAAAAATGGCTCAATTGATCATGCCACTCCATCTGCAAAGCTGCCAGGGATCAAGACAGCATGCCTTCGGGTAAAGGGCATGGTCTCGTTCTGAGTATCTCATCGGTGAGTGCTAGGTCCAGTTCGACTCTTTTTACTTATGAACGAGCAAGAGTCACTAATAAACAGCAGGGGATATGTCGCCTTCTAGAAGATCCACATCGCACAGAGAACTTTCTTCAAATCCAGGGAATCTTTCGACCGTCTAGACTGCACTGAGCTTTTTCGAGGAGGGCCGATGAACAAGAAAGAAACTGAGCTGAGAACGACATCTGTTCAGTACGGTTTTCCTTCTAAGGCATGGTACGTGCGGGAATTGCTCCGGACGGATTATCGATGTCCTGATTATAATATACCTAGGGGCAGGGGGCGGCTCGGAATTCCCGCTGACGAACAGGGCTGCCCTTGCGCGGTTACTGAGCATTGATCAAACTGAATACCAAGCGACAGCCGAGGACATCATTTCCTCGGATGATAAATAATGATCACTGGCCTTAGTTCCACTCATCTTTCTAGGCTCGGTCGAAGTTCCGCACTGAGTATAAGCACCTCTGTCCATTTGTTCTTGGCAACTGAATGTCTTGGCCTGCGGATTGCACAAAGTACAATTGACCCCTGTTTCGCCCTAGTAACTGATCCACAGCAGATGACGGCGAGGCTAAGCCCTGACTTGAACGTGGCGCTTACTAATTGCCAGTTAATTGCCATCAGCCAGAGCACCCTTTCCGAATCTTTAAGTTCAACAATTCTACAATGTTACCCATAGACGGTCTATGATCGGCCAGGTAGGGCCAATCCCGTTGCGTCGAATCACTGCACTACACACGGCTCTTCTGGAATACAAGTCGAGTATCAGGGCGTCTCTTGTAGCCCAAGCGTTGAGAGATGGTACGCATTTCCCTAGCCTGGCATAGACATGTCTATCTGACTTGCATGATTGGTGGAACATCTAGGTTCCCTCGGCACCTAAAGCTGATACTGGCCCCAGCATCGTCTTATTAACCCACATTAGGCTCCGAATAGAGGGTCTGGGCGGATGAGGTTATCAGGTGCCTTGTGCATTGGCTACTGGAGTTTTGTAGTTGATGGGACTGAGATACACACCACAGGCGGGATCATCAGGCCGATACCAATAAACATGGTTCAACCAAAAAATAATGCCAAACAACTGCTCAATAATGTTCGGAATGGACTCCAGCACCTCAATTCGGGTTTGCTGATCAGGTCTTTAGAGATCTTCGTCGAACCTGGAATTCCGGGAACATTGATTAAGATCACGCCTTTTATTCGAGTGACGCAGCTAGGTAAGGGAGGGATTCATGTTCTCCCCGTGTCAGCGCATTCAATGCTGCTTCAAGCCTTCAACGGCCTTGTCAAGCACCGGCGCTTCGATGCCAGTCTGCCACTCTTTCTATGTATTTTGCATGGTTCACATCACGCTTCATACACAGACACTGCCCCCTAAACCCCAAGGTTCTGCTTCAAGTGCACAGTCAGATCATCGGCCCTGGGGTCTGCGCATCTAACGCACTGAATTCATCATATGCTGCCGGAATCGGGACTTTGTTCCTTTGTCGACACCGGATCCTCAGGAAGAAGAGACCCCCCCACCCCCCCAAACCCAAACCCAAAAAAGCAGCTGCAGGTAGCTTGCGGCACTGTCAAATTTGGGACGTCTATTCTTCCCGTGCACCGGCATCGGGACAAAGTTCCTCTTGCTCTATCTTGGACACGAGGGAATTCCCGGCCACGGAGAAGATTGGATCACACGGGGCATCGTGTTGCTTAAAGTTTTGCGAAAGGACTTACCCGGTGGCTGGCATGCTGAGGCGAAGGTGGATGGCGGTTCTGGTGCTACGCTACTCCAGAAGCTAGCTTCCGGGAAGTACAGGAGCTGGCCCTGTGCGGTTTTCTGTCGCAGATAACTAACCTGGCCATGCGTTTCTGAGACAGAATGTGGGTTTTCGAACATCGACTTGGAAGGATGGGACGAGGGTTGTCTCCGTCCGGGTCGCGGGCCTTGATGCATACCTAGGTAGGTATATTTTCTTGATCAGGGAACTGATCTCGAGTCAGGTCCTGTTGTAGTTGTCAATCTAGCCATCATTACCTATTGGTTAGCCCTAACCAAATAAGATGGACATGATAATCCCCATCACCTTATCCTGGTACTTTCTAATTATTCCCATATATAATAGAGATATTAGCTCTAGGGGGTTACATATTAGTTATTTAAGGCAAAGGGAAACAGAAAATCTGACAAAAAGATCTGACATTGTCCCCTGTTGCCATAAAGGCTGTGTATGATGTCACGTGGATAGCTACCAGCCACCGTTTTAATAAGGTCTGTTGGCAGAAAAGAAATGGAGCAGGGAAAAATATTAATCCAGGGTAGAATGAGGAAGGCACAAAGGAGAAGGTATACCTTTTAACTAAGAACAAGGACTCTTATAATTTTATACTATACCTGTTACTAGTGAAAAGAAGAGAAATCAACATGTTCTTGTATCCATTTAATTACGTCCTGAGTTCTTCTTCAAAGTCCATTTAAATCTAAGGTGAGATCTGAGGATAAAAGTACATTGACTGATCGTCTCTGCTCAGCCTCTCTACAGAGGCTACCCCTCAGCCATGTGCCCTTTTCCCGCCCCCTTAAGAGTAGGCCATTCTTCCACTTCATGGGCTTAGAATCTTTATCCAAACACTTAGCACAGCTCACACTCGTCTTGCTCTCCAGACGACATACCGTGTCAAGGCCTCTTTTGAGAACCCCGGCTAAAAACATCGGCCCATAACCCCTCAACCATGTCGTCTCTTTCTGACAACAGCCCCTCTGGGCCGAGGAAACGCGCAAAAATCGCCGGTCCTAATGGTTCCACCGGAAGTTACTCATGTCCTCGCAAATTAACGGCCGAAGAATACACAGTGGGATGGATTTGCCCACTGGAGGTTGACTTGATCGCTGCGCTGGAGATGCTGGACGAAGAACACGCACCGCTGGAACAGCAGCCGTCCGACCACAACGTATACACACTGGGGAGTATTGCAGGCAAAAACCTTGTTGTTGCTGGACTTTGGCAACAAGGGAACAATGCGGCAGCTACAGTAGTCACTCAAATGCGAATGACATTTCCCAATATTCGCTTCGGTCTCTTGGTCGGTACTGGAGGGGGTGTGCCTATTGATACTGACAATGGTCGCTTACGGCTCGGCGACGTTGTCGTGAGCAAGCCATCTGGTATCCATTCTGGTGTGGTGCAATACGACCGTGGGAAGGCATATCAGGGCGTTTTTCAGCGCACTGGTACACTTTCTCCGCCACCTGCCGTTCTGCTTCACGCTGCCCAATCTCTATCCGCCAAGCGCTCTCGATCAAGACAGGACCCGATCATCGAGAGCATTCGGAGGGTAGATTTAAGCATCCCGGGTATGCGTCGATTCAGGTATCCCGGCGCTATGCAGGATCGTCTTTACCCACCCGAATATGTGCCCAAGATGCCCGGAGCCTCCTGTGTTGAAGGTGGATGCCAGCGTGACTTCCAGGTTTCAGACGAGTCTGATAATCTAGAAAATACCGATGGCATACCAGCAAGAATTGTCGTCCACCGAGGGACTATTGCGTCGGGTGAATGTGTGATCAAGGATAGACGCCTCAGGGATCAGCTAGCTGCTGAGCATGATATACTATGCTTTGAAATGGAAGCAGCTGGGGCTCTGGCTGACTTTCCATGTTTGGTAATCCGCGGGATATCAAACTATTGTGACACACACAAAAATGATGAGTGGCAAGGGTATGCAGCACTTGCAGCCGCGGCATATGCCCGGGAACTGTTTTTCCATCTGCCAGTCGATCAGCTAAAGTTCGTGAGAACTCCGTGAAAGATGCACTAGCAACAGATTTCTGACGTGTGAGTAGGCTGGATGTAAACTCCCCTTTAGTACAAAGGATGGAGAAACTGGAAAAACACAACGAGGCCCGGGAAAGAGATAAAATACTAAATTTTATTTCATCCTTTGATGACGGCGATGTGCAAGCTGATACACCGAACCGAAGTCATGAAGGAACAGGTCAGTGGCTTTTGAATGACCCGAAGTTTAAGGATTGGATCAAAGAGAAGCAGACACTCTTCTGCCCGGGTTTGCCGGGAGCTGGAAAAACTGTTATGACATCTATTGTGAATGACTTCCTTCATCGTCACTTTCAGAATCAGCCGGATATGGGTATTGGATATGTGTTCTGTGACTTTCGGCAACGGTCTAGACAGAACCTCCGCATTCTCATTGGATGTCTTTTGAGACAGCTTATTCGAACCACACATCAAATACCAGTGGCAGTTCAAAAGTTGCATGCCCGTGGAATTCGACCGCCAACTAAGGACTTACTTGAATGCTTTGAAAGTGTGATTGGCAGCTTCTCCAGGGTCTATCTGGTAATTGATGCCCTAGATGAATGCGAAGAGACGACGCGCAACAATCTTTTATCACAACTTCTTAAGACGCAGTCCCTCCACAAGCTCCATATCCTCGCCACGTCAAGGCACGTACCTGAAATCACATCGTACTTCGAGGGACACCCGTGGTTGGAGATTCGTGCCAATAATGGCGATGTGTTATCATTTCTTTCTGGCCAAATGCCCACGTTACCTCGCTTTATACGACAAGATTCTAGTCTTCGGGAATTTGTCATTCAGAGCATCGCTCAAGTTACCGATGACATGTAAAATTGGTTCTCCGCCCTTTCTTCTGAAGAAATTAACATCTAATTTGGTTAGATTTTCTCCGTGACATAGGTTTCTTCTCGCGCGATTATATATCGATTCAATCAAAATGAAGCCATCAATAAAAGCAGTGAAACTTGCCATACGAGGCTTGCCAACCGGTTCAGAGGCCTACCAACATGCGTACAAGGCAACAATGGAACGAATCTGTAGCCAGGACCCCGACCCACAAAGGCTGGCAAAACTAGCATTATCATGGCTCACATGTGCAAGAGAAACACTTACTCTAACTGAGCTACAATATGCTCTCGCAGTTGAGCCAGGCTCCTGTGAATTCGATGAAAATCTTCCTGATATAGAAGCGCTGATGTCTTCATACGCAGGACTGGTTGCATTTGATGAGAAGAGCCATATAATCAGACTTGTACACTATAAGACCCAACATTACCTAGAGAAGACATGGAAGCTGTGGTTTCCAAACGCCCATGCAGATATTGCTGAGACATGTCTGACATACCTCAGTTATAATGTTTTTGGGGAACTGCCGGAAAATGATGATTCAGACATCGATTTGTGGACGAAAATCTATCCCCTCCATAACTATTCAGCACGGAACTGGAGTTACCACTATCGAGAACAGTCGGCTCCTAAAGATCTGGTGCTCTGGTTCTTAGAAAAAGAAAGGAATGTCTCTCATGCTTTGAGAGAACTTGCTTATACGGAAGAGGGGTATGACGCCGGCCTTGAATATGTTCCAAAAAAGAATACCGGCCTTCACTTGACGGCTTACTTGGGCTTAGAGTCCTTGACCGAGGAGCTCCTCCACACAATCCACCCCGACGTGGCAAATGACCATTTGGAAACACCACTTGCGCTAGCGTCCAGAAGGGGCTACGAAGGCACCGTTCGCATCCTACTAGCTCGAGGAGCCACTGTTGATTCCAGAGATAAGGACGAGCAGACACCACTTTTCCAAGTCGCCCATGGAAACCACGAAACTACGGTCAAGACCTTGTTGGACTGGGGAGCAGATCCAGGAGCGGAGGATAAGCGCGGGAATAAACCATTCTTTCAGACCACTGCTTTTAAGCACGAGAGAATCTGTGGGCTTTTATTGCAGAGGAGTCAGCAAGCTTTACAGCTGACCCCTAAAAATTCCCTGAAAAGTACCCTTCAACTCGCAGCACGTAACGGAAGCCTGGGGATTGTTAAGCTCATACTGGATTCAGGTGGTGATCCAAACTGCATCGCCGCAGAGTGGTCTAACAAGTTACTTGACGCACCCGTATCATTGGCTGCCAAAAACGGCCATACGACAGTTGTTGAGCTCCTCTTGAGCCGAATTTCGGGCTCTGACCTTGTGCAGCAGCTAGGGCAAACAGCCCTTAGACTTTCAGCAGCGTGTGGAAAACGAGAAACAGTGAGGCTACTTATATCCAAAGTCGCAAATCTGAACGAAACTCATTTGTGGAGCATTACGGCCTTAATGAACGCCATAATCGAGGACCATGCAGATATTGTTGAGCTACTCCTACACCACGGGGCATGTCCAAATGTTACAGTCCCACCTGGTGAGCTTATACAGTATACCAAGGGCTCTTATGGTTCTACCATGCTACCAAAAGGGCAATTTCGCTTGCGAACGCATATCGAAAAGCTCAGAAACAGGTCAATGGATATAAATACGCTCTCACTAGCAGCAGAGGGGGGAAATAAGGCCATTATAACCTGCCTCGTACGCCATAATGCGGCCCCGCCCGTACAAGGCCAGGGCTCTCTATCATGGGCTTGTCAGTATGGGTACTATTGTCTCGTCGAAACACTGCTAGAAGAAGGCGCCGAGCCAAATTGGGCAAACAGCAACCTGGAGGCTCCGATAATAGAAGCGGCCAAAAATGGAAATTATGAAATATTGGACGTGCTTTTACGCCATGGAGCATCGGCAGAGGCTTCTGACCTGAGTGGTCGTACCGCTCTTTCAATGGCCGCGGAGCTCGGGTATGAGGAGATTGTTAGACGTCTATTGGATTTCGGTGTAAGTGGAAGACAGATGGATCTTACTGGGCAAACACCGCTATCCTACGCCATGGACAATGGACATGAATCAATCTTCAAGCTGTTGGCTCACCACGATCATCTAACTCTTTTAATCCCGGATATTTTCGGTCGAACTCCATTGCTCTTCTGGGCCGAGTTTGCACTTGAGATTCCTTCAGCTCCTCACACACTCCGTGAGTTTGGGTTAGAGTCGCCGTCAAATATTCTTGCCCATGAAATGAAAAGGGTAGACAAAGCAATCAGCTCAATGGAAGATGCTGCTTGTGTACAGCATGTGGGGAAATGTCTGCTTTGGGCAATAAATAATGGGCATAGGGAGGTCGCCACTCAGCTACTACGGCAGGGAGCAGGGCCGAATTATCAAAATAGTGCCGGAAACACACCACTTGTGCTCGCTGCTCAGAAGAATGATGAGTTTATGGTTCGTTGCCTTCTCGATTTTGGTGCAGAGCCCAATAGTAAAGATGATATGGGGAGAACGGCTTTGTCGTGGGCACTCTTACACAGCAACAGAGAAATAATTCAGTTGTTGTTGGACAAAATGTCAATGTGCACCAGAATATTGCAACCCCATGGAGATACTACCGGGTCGAAACCAGACTCCGCCAATGCTGGGGCAGAAGCCAATCTCCTCTTTTATTGGCCGTTTTTCGAGGTTGTGAAATCATAGTGTCATCGCTACTGCGACATGGGGCATAGAACACGTCTGCAGATTGTCAGGAGGCCGTAATGTGGCAAGCTGTCCACTCCGGTAATGAGCCCGTGGTCTCTGCCTTGCTCAGCATGGGGATAAGCAGTGATCTGACCCAGCGCATGTTGGTAAAAGCAGCATTCTCAAGGGACGACCATATTATTACAGCTTTACTCAAGTCATTGGATAAGCCATTTACACCGGACGAGACGTCGTTGTCTCTCATATTCCTTGCGTCATGGAAAGGGCAGGACGAACTCCTCCACTTCATGCTGAATCATGGCGCTGGCCCTAATACCCGCATGACGGCCAAATTATCATGTCGTCATTGGGATATTTCCTGGGAGCTAAACGAAAGCGAAACGCCGCTGATAGTTGCCGCAAGATATGGTCATGGAATCCTCGTTAGGTGCTTACTGAAGCATAATGCTGATCCCGCCTTGAGAAACAACGAGAACATGACCCCATTGCTTATAGCCATCAAAGGTTGCCATCACGAAGCGGCAGTAGCTCTGCTTGAGAGAGGCTTTTTTTGCAACTCGACTGGAGAGAAAAGGACGCTGTTTATGGAGTCAGTAAAGAGTGGCGTAACATCCGCAGTTCTCAAGCTACTTGATGAAGGCGAAGTCTGTGTGCACATGGAAGACGGTTCACCTCTTTGCTGGGCAGCACAAGGGGGCCACATAGAAGTGGTTAGGCTATTACTAAATGCTGGTGCCAACCCAAATTGCAAACCGACCACAGGATCTCTAGCAGGCCAGACACCCCTCACATTGGCGGTATTGTCCGAAAAAAATGCAATTATTGCTAACAGTCTGCTCCTCGCGGGTGCCGATCCGGATATGCAGAATGACCGTGGCCAAACACCGCTATCCCTTGCAGCAGAAAATGGATTTATGAATGCGACCAAAGTTCTTCTTAAGCATGCGGCCACGGTTGATATTACTGACTCCAACAACCGTGCACCTATCTTCTTCGCCACTCTGAACGGCTACAGAGAAGCCGTGAAAATCCTACTTGACCATGGCAGCGTTGCAGCAGATCTTGCAACAGTGGCGAAGAGAACAGCTTTATTGGTTGCCCAAGACGCAGGGCTCCAGGACATCGTGGCAATTTTAAACCGTGAAAGCGGCCCCTTGAATCACGATATCAAGAGGAAATGCGGCTGGATGTATAAACAAGTATGTATGATGTGCAGGTGCGATTTCGGCTATGGCTGCCATTATCATTGTCCAGTATGCAAAGAGATCTTTGGTAAGGGCATATACATTTGTCCTGAATGTTTTGCTGCTGGTCTGTCTTGTGGCGACAAATTACACACTCTCCATAAGAGGCGTTTTTGTGTGGAACCAGGGGAATTCCGGATTCTACAGAAAGTCACCCCCTTGTGCATCAATTCTCAATGAGGCCATAGTGTTATATCCATTACTGGGGCGTGTCTCTCTGGTACATCCAACTGAGCAAGGCAAAGGATATGTCCTGAGCCTGCCATCTCTCTGACAGAGTAGGTAGATGAGCTTGAACTCGTCCAGAACCATTTCGTCAAAGGACTTGCCGAGAAAACTTCAAGTCTCCTTCTTTTAAGTATCATGTATATATCCGAATAAAATAAACTGTAAGTCTGTCCTTGCTGGCAGCTCTATACCTCACAATATTACCACGATGATCAGCTTTAAGAAACAATGTACCTAGGACTCATTCTTGTCTTTGTTTATCACTGTTCCTGTCTCTCGCTCTCAGTGTATCCACAAACTATTTGCTCACAGACATCACCGTCGTCAATTGATTTCTCCAGGCAGGCATACTATAAGTATAAAGTCCCGTCAGCTCCCTCTTAGCCCCTATTCCGTGCCAATACCTACCTAAACTGTCAGATACCTATATGAGGCTCCGTCTTAGAGCCATAAATCAACAGGCCAGACATAACATTTGTTTTCCAGGTATATCTTGGAATATATCCGTAGATCTAATAATATATATATATGGATATCTCCAGCTATACTGGCTACTTCCCAAACCTATCAACAGCAGGTGCAAAGCCTGTGGCATTGCATAAGAATCCAGTACTATATATATAACACCTCTCAATCCAAATTGCCAACCCATACCTATACCTACCTATACATATCCAATCTAATTAATCCCTCTAGCACCTACCTATCTACCTCCCTACTCCAACCCCTAACACAAGGTAATAGCAGTAGCAGTACAACCCTCCATAGTGGACCAAGATTTTCTCGCCCCATCTCAAGCATACTTCTTCACAAACTCCACCACCGCCCCATCCACGACCTCCGGATGCGACCAGCTCAGAAAATGCACACCTTCAGGTACAACGACCAGCCGCGCATCCGGCGAGCCCGTAAACATCTCGATTTCCACCTTGGCGTTCTCCACCGTGTACACGACGTCTGCCGTTCCCTGTTAGGGTTCCCATTAGCCATTCCATACCATACTTTCCCCCAGAAAACACCTCCCCAACTCAACTCAACCAAATAAGATAGAACAGAATGAAAAGGAAAGGAGAACAAACATGCAACCACAAAACCGGACACCTCACATCCGGCAACCGGAGATGCAGCCCACCCCGCTCCGCCAGATTGATCGCCGCCATCCGGATCCTCTGCCTGCCGCCATCACCGCGATAGTTGCGCTTGATCGTGGCGCGCCAGAAGTCGCGGACGTCGGCGGGGCAATCGGCGTTGAAGCCGATGTTGATCAGCGCATCGCAGTACTCCGTCGAGGGGGTGAAATCGTCATCCGGCGTGGGCTGTTCGTCGGATCCGAGTCTCGTCCATTGCTTGACGAAGGGGGCGATGAGGGCGGGGCCGTCCCAGCAGCCGAGGAGGCGGGTTCGGTCGGTTTCGGAGTCGAGGGAGGTTCCGAGGGGGATTATTCCGAGGATCTATTTTCATCCCGAGATTACGAGTTAATGGGTTTGTTGTATGTTTGTTTTCGAAGGTTACTGGGGAGGAGATAGGGGGCATACCCTCTCCGGCTGCAACAGGGCCATCATCACGGTAATCCACCCGCCCTGGCTAGTTCCCAGGACAAAGGCCTTTTCGATCCCCAAGGCGTCCAGAACCTGCAGGTTCATCTCGGCCGTGTCCCAGTAGGTCCACTGACGGCGGGCGGTGCGGGTGTTGCCGTGGCCGAGGAGTTCGATGGCGAGCAGGTTGACGGTATCGGTGAGAGTCTTGTCATTGTATTGGGCGTGGTAGAGCTCGGAGGAGGTGGTGAAGGAGTTGACGAGCACGAGGGTGGGTTTCTTGCTGTCGTAGGGCTGGGGCATTTGGTAGGCGGCGTCGATGCCACCGAGGTGGGGGACGTGGACGATCTTGGTGGGCATATTCGACGTTCTATCGCTGTGAAATGGTTTATTTTGGTGAGGGAGCAGTGGAATGGGCATGTCACTACTCTGTCGGGTACTTATACTGTGATTGGGGTAGGTAGCCGTAGCCGTGGGTGTGGTTCGGGATCATCGTGGATGCGGGGTTGCTCGGTGGATACCTTGCTACGTATCCGGTTGGGAAAGGAGCTTTGCCGGGAGGGTTCACTGATCGGCATGGCAAGATCAAATTGAGCCAGTTGGAAGCAGGAGTGCTCGTCACGTAGGGAGAGATGCGGGCAGGAAACAAAGCATCCGTGGGACCTGGGGCGGGGTATGAACGATTGCATCATGACTCCAGGGGATTATGGGGGAAAGCCGGAAGCCGTATCCTGCTTTGACGGTAATTGGTATGGACTGGGAGGTGACATATCATATTGCCGGAGGTCTATTGGACTCTGTTTGTCGCATACTGATACATTATATGACCATAGGCTTCCTGTCTGCTCAGCCATTGCCTGCCTGCCGTAGACTCCTTGGCACCGGAACCCTAAGAGGAGACTATAGCTGCCTTCTTCGAAGACTGCTGGGTTGGGTAAAATTCTTGCTGGTCTTTATACTAAGTTATAGGTATACTTAAAAACATTAGCCAGCTCGTGTGTACTTGATACTATCTTATCCCTTTCATCTGGAGAGTCTATTTCTGAAAGTATTGCTATTAGAGACTCCTACTCGATTTGTAAATACTAATAGTATCTTTTCTAAAGATAGTAAACTAAATCCCTTCTACGCGTCTCTTTTTATCTGGTCTGACTAGGAGAATGATAATTATGCAATACAACTACTTCTGGAAATGGCATAATCCTTGATCGTGGATGCGACAGTCTGATGCTGTCTTTACGGCTCCACTGAGTATATAAAGCGGCGATGCTGATTGTTATGTTACCTAATCGCCCTATACTACATATTTACGAGGATGCCTGCATGACTATGGCCGTCAACCAGCTACTTAACCATAACAATACTTCCTCTGGTCCAGCAAAGAACCGGAAGACATGATCCTTAAACAAGAATTCTAGATATTTTAAATCCTCTGCAAGATTATAGAAAGCCACCCAGGGTATAACTACTTCTCCCTAATAGATAGTTAGGTTATCAGCAGCCGGATTAGGGTTTCAATCTATATCTGAAAAAAGAAAGGCGTATCCAAGGTACAAGCTTCCCAGCTCCTGAACTAAGATAGGAAATCCTTTCGGATCATCTCTTACTCTCTTACTCTAGGTCTACTTATATCTAGACCCATTGGTACTGATTTCAATATTTACAATACCCCCGCTGGAAATCCAGTCAGGAATAACTGTGCAAGTAAGGTACTGATTACTTGAGATATACACTTTTTTTTAATCCACCCTACCGCGGGCGACTTTAACCTAGGTACTACAGAAGAAACAGCAACTTTGCTACAAAGCCCCTCTGCATACTTTTCAAAACTATTCATACAATCGGTTAATACAATTAACCGAGGATATCCCAAAAGGCAAAGCTTGCAGAAGAGGCCACAGAAAAAAGAAAAATAAAATAAATCAAACGGGAGATCCATCTTAACAGCCGGAAAGCCGCTACCTACTGTCAAGTAAACTGTCCGGCCTGTCATCATTGGAAACCTGCAAGCTCTCATGGAGAGTGCGGACTTTGAAACAGTGGCTACCAAGTCCTCGCAAAGCACAGTCACACGCGCAGGGTGTCTTCAAGACCATGTATAAGAAATACTCAGTGACAGAGCCAATAACCATGCTCTGTGACATAGAGTCATTATTCTCACTTTTGACGCTCTTCACCCGAAATAGGTCACAATCGGAAATCTCCACCTTCTTCAGGTTAAGGTTTGGTTTGGCGCGGCTCATTTGTTCCAAGTTGCAGGCAGCTGGGTTGCAAGCGCGCAGGCGCTGATGGAACACCAGCAGAATCTTCAAGCGAGTTCCAGTGACTCATCTCCTAGGTACTTCATTCACCATAAGCCCGGGGCATGTTCCCGATGCAAGGTTGCTAAGGTTCCAGATGAGACAACGGAGATGTGTTACTCCCACATGGGCCGGAACTACGTCGGGTACCTTTCGAATCAAGCAGGCACCTTATTTGTGAAATATTTTCCCACTCAACAACTCAACTCTTCTTCTTTCTCTCCTTTCTCTCCTTTCTCTCCTTTCTCTCCTTTCTCTCCTTTCTCTCCTTTCTCACCTTCCTCACCACCATTCCCCACCAAGTCTTCCATCTCCAACACCATCTATTCATCCTCAAGCTCACTTATTGAATCTTTCGGAGAAGCTCCCCATTTTGTTACGCAAGCTATTGTCCAGATCCACCAAGCTACCTGGATCAAGTCCCATCCTCTCTGAATCTTTGATCTGCTGATCCTGGACAAGCGTAAGTGTTCTGATCAAGACTTTCTTTCGAACAAGTCCCTTCCATCTCATCTGAAATCAACCACTGACCGAGCGTCAGAGCTACTCGAGGCTCCACACATTCACCTACATCCAACAAAGCTCCTAACACAGTTCACACTGACTCGGTAATCTTCTACCTCACTGATGAAACTTGAACTTTGGTTCTGATGTCTGGGGATCTTTAGAAATGGCGTCGATCACATTTGACCAGTTCCGAGACACTCTGACGGCGGCGGCGGCACAGCGCGGTCGTGACTATACAAATGTCTATTCCCTCGCTGTGCGTTGGGAAAATGACGATACCAATGCAGCTCGAGACACCGAGCACTTCCAGAGGATGTTGAAAGATTTAGATGTTGCACCGGCTACCGAGCACATCATTCGCCACGACGACTCTTCCCCAGCATTCACATTTCACCATGCCGTCTTCGACCTAATTGGAAAATCAAAAGCCAAGTATGAAGCCGACCATAACCTGATGATCCTTCATTATGCGGGCCATGGAATGGTAAAGAACGGCAGCTTTTGCTTCGCTGAAACCAGCGCAGCGAATAACTTCATCAATGCCGACATGTGTGTACTCAACTTCGTCAAAGACCCCCAGACTATCTCCGACTCGGACCACCTTGACGTTCTGCTCATCTTTGATTGCTGTTATGCGCACGTGGCGACCCGGGCTCCGACTGTCCCGCGTAGGGTAGTCGAAGTGATGGCGCCGACGAGTACACAGACACCGATGGCAAGATCTGCGCCACACAATACATTTACTGCCAAACTCGCGGGAGAAATCGCTCGTAGGAAGCGAAGTGGACACAGACATGTGGAATTTTCCGACGTCTTCCAAACCTTAAGGTCGCGTGGAGACCAGGTCAGACCTACCCATGAGTTGCTGGTTGGAGTTGCTTCGGTTCTCTTGCCCCTCAACGGACCCCGGACCATCGACCCCAGCAACATTCCACCCGACTATACGGCACTATTCAGCGTAAGCGTCTCGCAAGACCTGACCATCGATGAGATGAGACAGCTTAGCGCATGGATGCGCAGCCTCCCTCGTTTTGCCAGCTTGAACATTGACAACGTTTATCGTACCCAGTCAATGTGCTTGGTTATGCGCTCTGCCCTGTCGGTCTATGCAAAGTTGAATGGGATAGAAGGGTATTCTTTGATTGCTGAAAATCCCAGTCCACCTCTTGATCTGGGCCGTCTACTGCAGCCTAGTCCTCCTTCTGCTGCACTCAATAAGGAGAATATCCAATTCATGAGAGAAAAGTAACGAACGTGGATTGGATTATTTCATTCATTATTGTTGATCATGGTCATGGTTTTTACTTTATCGGTGGTGTTCCTGCACTACTACGGTCTGCGCCATGTCCTTCGGAGCCCTATTTCCTTCTTGATTTCTAGATATTTATTATTTTCCTGTTCCCTGGTTCAGAACCAGTTATCATGCAATAGAATTAGGCCTTCGTGCGCTATTAGCTCCTACAGCAACCAGAAGTAAGAAAATAACAGAATATTACATTTGTTTGTAAACAGGCGATTATGGGGACAAGTGAGACAAACAGCGCCGTAGGGGCCATTTCCTGCCCCAAAAGCAACACCCGCGGCATACACCAGTGATATAATTAAGACCACTAAACAGCCCATCGTAATGTTTGCATGCGAGTATAGAGATCCTCAAATTGTTATATTGGTAAGAGGGTGGACTGACGGAGAAAGGACAGTATAGCAATTTCTATCACCATCGGGACCCCTGAGCCAACTTACCCGGGCTCTGACGCAAAGTCTTTCACTGCCTCAAGTCTCCGGTTTCTTCGGCTAAAGTCGTAAGCTTTTTTGAAATACCCGGGGTTTGATTTGAGTAGGATTTGTGGCAGCAGATCACTTCATCTCCGCATTAGATCACAATCCCTATGGGGATAGGTGATACGCATGATTTACATTGACGCAGTCAAGACATTTAGCCCTGATCCATGCATGCTGACTAGCCGGCCCGCAGATCGACCGCGAACTAACAAATGGGTCAATGCGCGGCTAAAGGGGATTAGAGAACCGTTATACCCCTCTTCTCTCCGGGTTAGCTTGGATGACAGCCAGTAACATTCGTTAGGTACTTTGAATAATGTAATGGGAAGGAGTGTTCATGGGTTGGTCGTGGGTCGGGGTTGGCCATTAGGCGCCTGCTTCAGTTTTGAAGCTGCCATCGTGTAAACTCAGTGTCTGGCAAGTCCCCAATGGAAGACCTTGGGCTGTGTACAGGCAACAGAACAAGTGATTGAAACCTATTGAGCACATCTTACGTTTTCCACGCGGAATAAAGCATCGCCTTCTGGTAATTTACCACAATAACCGCTTATTATCCAGGGCTCACGGAGCTGAAGGCAGATATAAATCCGCGATATTTCGTCTTATCCCCGTATAATTGGTAACCCTTTAAGAGACAGTCAATCACGTCGCAAACTCAACAACCTAATTACCTAGTATTAATGGCCGCCTTTGCCCGCTTGGCTGTAGCCATAGCCTTGGCTACGGGAGGTGCTAAAGCATCTCACCATAACATTTTTGACAATGTGACCACCGCCAAGCTGGGACGACCAGCAAACCTCCTATGGGCGGACAATTATACTTAACCACCAGCAGGAACATCACAAAAACCGTGTTATGCTCTCAACATGGTCATTCGGGGCCCCCGGCGGACCATATCTACCAATATTCAAGTCTACAGATGAGGGCGAGTCCTGGTCTGAGTATTCCAAGCTCTACTTCACTCATCAAAACTACACTGGGGGTGGCATCTGGCAGCCATCTCTATACGAACTACTGCTAGGCAACCTCCAGCAGAGCAAATTACTAGATCCACTTCACTTAGAATATCGCCGCTTCGCTTTGATATGGCCGAATCGGCGCTGACCGAAAATCCCGACAAATCCTTGAGAAACGAGTCAGAATCTAAATTGGCTAATTGAGATTTGCCTGTCTGGTTTGAGGCGATTATTGAGGTATTTAACCACACGAGGCTAAATAAAGTACCGATCTTGTTGACAGAAATCTTCCGTCCAAGGAGGATCATCGTCCGGTAAAAAGCCGAACGAGAGCAGGACTTATATTATTACTATATCGGGGAATGTTCTGGTGTGGGGAGACCGACATCTACGGGGTCAAAGCCCATGACAGGAGTGGCTCAAATTCAAGGATTGGTTACCCGTAGCCAAGGCTATCGATCCTGGAATGCGGGGAAGACGGATTACTTGACCAAATGGGTATTTTAACGGCTACCATGTTTCAGGTATAGCGTCGCGCGACAAGTCATTACCTAGCCGGACCCTGCTTCTTGAGTAGCATAAAAGAGCCTTGTCAGTACAATTCTTCAGACGGGCCAAGCGCCGCCCAAGAAGATACAGGCAAAAAGGCGTGACTCTAACGCATAGAGATCGGCTCTCCACATTGAGATGCGGTATAAATCCCTAAGAGCAACCTATATTGACAACCACAATCTTTGCTCCTATCTTGACCATACGGTAGCATGGCGCCCATCTCGACGTTGATAACTTGGAGCTATATGCTAGCCCTCGCTCAATCTACTAGGATAGAGCGCCGATGGAACAATTCCATCGGACTTACTCCTCACATGGGCTGGAGTAGCTGGGTATTATGATTTCCGCCCCCGTACCCTCTTATGTGCGCTTCCCCAGCTAAGCTCCTCTAGAACGTCGCGCAATGTGATTCTGCAACTGAGCAATACGCTCTGGACACCGCAAAGCAGTTTATCGAGTTGGGTCTAAAAGACCTCGGATACACTTACATTAACATTGACGACTGTTGGTCAACCAAAGAAAGAGACGGAGAAGGGAACCTTGTTCCGGACCCTACTAAATGGCCTAACGGGATCCGTGCCGTCGTAGATCAAATCCACGACCTAGGGCTGAAATTCGGTCTCTACGGGTGCGCCGGTGAAATGACCTGCGCCAGCTATCCCGGTTCCCAGGACCATGAGGTGCAAGATGCGCAGCTCCTAGCCTCCTGGGATATTGACTTTTGGAAGCACGATAACTGTTTCACCCCATGCACTACTGAGCCGCCGCCCCAGACCTGTTGGGAAGGTTCCGTGGACACCAGGCCATGGTATGTCACAATGCATGATGCGCTTCAGAGTGTATCTGGTACGAAGGAGATCTTGTTCAATATCTGCCAGTGGGGTCGGAATGAGGTGTGGACTTGGGGTGCTCCGTTGGGCCACTCTTGGCGCATTGAGGGCGACAACTGGGGCGACTGGGAATCGGTGATCAGAATCGGTGCCAGAGCATCCGATATCTCTGAGTTTTCGGGTCCCGGGGGCTTCAATGACCTTGACATGCTAGTAAGTGGCCGTTGCAACCACTATCCGTGAAAGCATTACCGGGCAGCTAAGATCGAATTGCCAAGTTTGTGGGTAATGGGGTCCTGACTGAGCCCCAAGAACGACTGCACTTTGGGCTCTGGGCAATTTGCAAGTCGCCTCTCGTCATTGGTGCTGACCTGAATAACATTCCGGAGACATCGCTGGATATCCTGACTAACAAGGTAAAGTGGTTATCTAAAGTCACTTTTTGAGGCAGCCCTGGTGTTAATGATCAGTTAGGATATTATTGATATCAATCAAGATGAACTTGGCATCGCTGCAGGCATCTTCCAGCCTCCAGACGCCCCAGCACCGGTCGCTGGCGAAATATATCCGTACTGGGCTGGGCAACTGAGCGATGGCGTAGTGATTGCATTCGCTGCCGCCAGCGGTGGAGGGACATTCTCAGTTAACTTTGTCGACGTACCAGGGCTCCAGGGGGGTCCATATGAGTGGAAGGAGCTGTACTCTGGAGAGAGTGGTACTGGCGAGGGCATCACCTTTGAAGTGGCAGACGACGACATTGCTATCTTCAAAGTCACGACTACTTAAGTTATGCACACTGGTAGCCTATTCTCGGTAGCAGACCTGAGTCTCGAACTTTAGTAATAAAGCCTTCTGGCCTTGAGATAAAGGGAATCATGGTGTAAACTAATAGTAACATCATTTTCGCCAAAAGGCCCAAAATTTCTATCTTAACAACTCTTGCATTATACTCTTGGGAAGGAGCAATCTTTTTACTCTACTGTGGTGATGACGGTAAGCTATAATCAATCCCAAATCCAGAGGATGGATGACCATGTTAGCATGATCCTATGTATAGAATTATATAATAGTAGTATTCATGTCAAGAAGAAGATACTCCAAGAACAGAAAGTTATCTATATATATTCAACTCCCCTTTATGTTGGTCTGACCAGTCGCCAAGGACGATATTTTGTGCGCAATGTTTCCGGAATTTGTCCTCTGTAGGCCTGCGTAAACCTCGGCTGCAGGGATCTCGATTCCTTCTAGGGAATCGACATAAGCACATAAACAATATAGTTGAGAGGCTGCTTCAAGCTTCCCCAAGAGGATTTGGAGTCACTATGAAACTTCTCATTGTCTTGGCGTTTACTTGTAGGAGACGTGGCCGATTTAGCCGGTTCAAGCCGTGACTTGTTGGGGAAAGTTTGCCGCTGAATACTGCTTTATCAAGCTGCTATTGGTGTGGTTAAAGAAATATATTAGCCCTGAGGACTCGCCACGAGATGATCGACATCTTGTGTGACATCTCATGTCACAGCTCGTAGGGCAGATTGAGACTCCACGAAGCGCAGAATAAGGAGGAGCGGTGTCTTCGCGAAGCTTAAAAGAAAGCAGATTCCCGCCGCCATTGAGTTCATGTCGCGATCACTCCGTCTCAGTCAAACATCAAAGCTACCAAAGACAGCTTCTCATTATATCTCTAAACACCATGAAGAGCATTCTCGCCTATGCTCCCGCGCTTGCCTTGGCCCAGGCCGTAGTGGCCCAAGTGCCCACGGTGAGCTTGGAATGTCCCGCAATCACCGTTGTCACGCACAACTAAACGAAAATGTCGCAGACATACTATGTCCACGAGTCTCTTCCTGAGCATACCCTCTTCCATCCCGAAAACCTTAGCGACTTCGAGAGCCTCCCTGTTGTCGTGTGGGGCAACGGTGCCTGCAGCGCGGACCCCGTCGCCGGACATGGTCCGTTCCTCGAAGAGCTTGCGTCTTGGGGATTCCTCGTCATCGCCCTTGGGACTCCTGGGAATGGCGGATCCACCAGCAACGAGCAGATGACACAGGCCATCGACTGGGCCAGCGAGAACGCCGGCCAGGGCGAGTGGGCAAACATTGACGCTACCCATCTCGCCGCTGCCGGCATGAGCTGCGGCGGGACCCAAGCCTACGCCCAGAACCAAGACCCCCGTGTGACTGCCTTTGGAATCTTCAACTCGGGCACCCTCGACCCTTCCCAGACCGACGCAACACTGGGTGCTATCAACGTGCCCATCTTTTTCTTCCTCGGTGGGCCTACCGATATTGCCTATGAGAACGTAAGTCCAACCGTTGGGGTTTAAAAAAAAATGATCCAAATTTCGCCTGCTAACAGACGGAAACAGGGCATGCGAGACTACGAGGCCGTCAACGCCGGCGTACCGTCCTGGGTCGGGAACTTCGATGTCGGCCACGGTGGTACCTACCTCGAGCCAGACGGTGGCGTCTTTGGCACAGCTGCACAATCCTACTTCCGCTGGGTCCTCCGCGGAGAGGCAGAAGCCTCTGCTTATTTCCTCAACGGCGGAGCTGAGGCCGATGGATGGCAGACCGCTAGCAAGGATCTTGGAAGCATCTAGATATTTGATATATTCAGACAGGGTTGAGGCGTGCTGTGATCCAGTAGGACTGGCCTTGGTGCGTTTCTTCCACCTCACTCTATTCCGGGTTTATTCAAACGCAAATTCCAGGTTGATGCTCGGGAAATGGGTACTATTGTCAGGTTCTAATTGGTTAAACCTGAATCCTCAGTAGGTTAGGGGTGCCTGAGACTTCAATCTGCCCTGACCTGATCTGTATGCATGTCTATTCAAATCCTTAATAACTCTACGAATTTTAAAATTCGGATTATAGTAAATGAATATAGAATATTGAAATAGTAATTTAATAGAATCTACATACAAATTCTAGAAAAAAGTCCTAATGATATAGTATGTTAAATTATGTGTTGCAGTGAATATCCCAGAACAGAATAACCTGATATTGAACAGAATGATGATTCACCCAGCCTGATCCTCATGATAACCATCTTGCTCCTTCAATCGAGCATAAAACTGCCGACACGCTCAATGAAAGTAGGGGCTACAGAATTTGGGAAGTATGTCGGGTTACTAGGAGTTGACTTGGAGATTAAGGGCCCATTCCACACAATACATCAGTGATGCCATTTGGAGGAACAGACACTCCATTGTCGCCACTTCAATCATATTTGCACAAGCAAAGTAGACGTAAAATTTGTCTTGGTACATTCACAGGATCAACCTGGGCGCATTCAGGCGGTCAGGAGTGGAAGGCCACCAGGACATATAGTAGAAATGAGGACATATAGTACAAATGCCTTGGTACTTTGCACGGCATATTTTGCAAAAGTTCTTCCCGGGGGCCCGGATACCATTCCCGCCACAAGATATAGAAGCATAGTGCAAGATAAACCTCGTGAAATGTTGTCAAGCACCCTTTGCAGGGTCGGTTTCGCCGGTCTAGGGTTGCCTTGGAATGAGCTGAGTTGAGCACGGAGATAACTTCCACATACTCCCAGCGTCATGCCTACCAATCACGGTTGGCTCATCGAAGATACCACGCCGTGTCCTGGTCCAAGGTGAGCGACTCTAACGGTAGTCTTCCCGAAGAGGCCAGAGTGCGAGTGGGCTCCGCGGGTCCCGGGGAGGGTGTGTTTAAGATTCACGTCGCCTCTTCTAAGATTTATATTAGAATTTCGATCGATTCTTGTAGGTCTCATACGACCCATCACTTTACGCAGCCCACCATGTTCTCTTCCCCAGAGTCATCGTCGTCACAGGCGCATCGTCTGGCCTCGGGCGAGCCATCGCCACTGAATTTGCTGCACACCCAATCCAGCCCGAGTACGAGGCTCTCCCCGCGTCCACGAGAAGCTTGATAGGGATCAGGCAGCAGGTGGGGGGTGGGGGGTGTTAAGGAGTAATTACCTTTGATACGAAATTGGCCTCTAGAATCACCGGGCCCCATAGATATGTCCATGGGGCTTTTTACATATATAGTCCACATCCAGTCTGACCTCCGCATCAAGACTCATTTTTCAAATTTTCCTTCTATTTCCTATGATATCCACGGATATTTATGAGCTGCCCGATTGAGACACCAAAGAAGACCCCGGGGAAACGCGGCTGTCGCAGGAACGCGGGTATATGGCCGAGCATCATGGAGCTGAAGGAATGGAGAAGCCCTTTACGGTTCTGATACTTGGCAGTCATGTATTCTATAGTTCTTAGTTAGTATGAGCCTAGCTCAGCATCTTAAGAATCAAGGAGCTTCGCATGTCCATAAAAATGTGTTGGTCGCCCGCAGCCTCAGCTATTAACTGAATAGGCTTAGCGCCCACGTGAGCCATATAGATTATATAGATCAGAATTTTTAGGTAATCCTATAGAGGATTATCAGTGATATTCAATAACATTTATTTAGATCACCAACAGAATGCTGAGTGGGAAATCGCGTCATCACCGCCAAAGGAAGCTAAGGATAGGCTCATTCGACCGGGCGATTAAAACTCGAAATCAAATCAAAAGCAACCTCTATGGACGTGTGATTATTTTGCGCAGAATCGAGCCTCAAAGAGATGAGATATTCCTACTTTGGCCATATCTTACCCATTTCAGTCGAAATATTGCTGCTCATCTTTGAAAGTCTTTCTACTCAAATATATATATATATATATGCTTACCTAGATATATATATACCCCAAGTCATTTCCAACACAGCAACACAACCACCGCAAAATCAAACCAAAAACACAGAGAAAACAACATTAGGTACAAGGAAAAGAGTATTCAGTCTATTACATTATGATGTTTAAGAAATAGCCAGCTTTGAATATACATGGCACGGATTTACCAATAGGTAATCGAGCAATCTGGACTCTGTACAGGACGGATGAAGTCAATTCCTGCCCTTAAGCAAGCACTCCCTGATATAGGCATCAAAAATCAAATGTCGGCAACAAGGCCTACTGGCCCAATGGCAAGGCGCTTGACTACGAATCAAGAGATTGCAGGTTCGATCCCTGCGTAGGTCAATTCTTTTTTGCTCCTCATTACCTACCTGGTTATTGTGTTTTGTTGGACATCCGCAGGCGGGGGGTGGGGGGCGTGTGGGCCCACTTGCCCTAACTTCTGAGGACGAGATAAACTTCCAGTTGTTTGTTGAATCTTCAACTCTCCTGTGATGTTTGGCAGGGTGCCGTGGATTCAATGTTATTCTATCAGAGAATCAGTGATTCTGTAAATATGCTGCTCCAGGAAGAAGGACCCGGCGAAATTATTCAGCGTGGTAAATTGTAAGCCTCGCCAGACCAATCTCCAGATTCGACAGTCACGATCTAATCGAGTCAAATATAAACATGTAGAGCTCAGCTTTATGCATGCCCCATACTCGTGTGATAAACAGACACAAGTCTGAGCAAGGTTGGACTGTGCTGGCCATTCGACCTGGAGAAGGGCGTGCGCTCCACATCAAGTCGTGCATCTCACATCAGCATAGGCTTCATTTTCCAACAAGTCAGCCTCCAGCTACAAGAAGTCTTGACGTCGGGGCAAAGGTTGCTAACTCCAGCTCCCTCCGCGTTCTAGTACCCATATAAGCAGCCAGGGTCTGGCGAGTCGAGGTGACCACTCGTCCAACTCAATCCTGCCACACAACGCTGATCACCAGTGCAAGCTCGCTATCAATATGACTCCATCCGCCGCTGAAGCCGCCCATCTCTCCCACCCCAAGTACGGCTACGACTGCGTCGTCAGTCTGAGCCAGGACAGCATGGATGCAATCGTGAAAAAGTACCTTCACGAGACGCAGGGGTTCCCCATCCAGACCGTCTGTGTCGTTGAGCCACAGCCACAGCAGCGGTACCCGGCCGCTCGTGCCAAAGAGCATATCAGCGTCGAAGCCTTGAAGGAACGCACCAACGGCATCGACCCGTTCGAAATCGAAGACGGCACCGACAGCAGCAATGAACAGGTGCAGACCTTGACCAGGGCCGGCTTTCGATACGGCTTCCGTATCCAACCCGGACTTCCGCAGGGGGTCAATCCTGCCGACCTGCCGCCTGCGGTGCGGCTCGCAAATGACGACCCTGACGCGGTCCTCCTTTCGCTCTTCTTTGCCCGGATGACCATCGTCCAGAATGGCCAGGGCACTGAGAAGTGGCGCAAATTCGAACAGAAGGGCCCAAAGAGCCCCTCGCACTGCCTTACCAGGGTTCCTCTTGTGAACGAGGACCTGCCGGCTGATCTTGACACGCCTTACTTCAAGCACCGTGTGGACCAGCAGAAGCAGGTCCTCGACATGCTCAGCTCGTCTGCTCAAGGTAATTCCATTCAGCTGCAGGAGCTAACCTTCATATCGTCGCCAAGGTCGGGGCGCAGGCATATCGTGCGGTGATAGATTCGGTCTATGCTGTTGTCGGAGCTGCAGAATGGCTGCTCCGGGCTATCGATACGCCAATCGAAGACATTGTCCGGTTTGTCGAGTTCCTTTTTGAGTGGGAGGAGATCAGGCGGACCAAGGAAGCTTCAAAGCAAATCGTCTCGTTCTTTATGAATGAACAGATCGGTCGAATCTCTAGTCTCAAGGACGAAGTCGACACAGCTCTCAAGCAAGCAGAACAGAGAGTCCAGAACCGAGGACAGTTGAATCTCGACTCCCTCCCGAGAAACATTATGCAAAAGTCGGGCCGCGAGAACGCGACCAATCCGAACAAGGGGCAGACGCCGGGTTCGCAACTGCTTGCATCGCATCTTCACAGCAATATCGGAAGAATGGTGCTGCTTGACCGGCTATCCGGATCCGTACCCATGGAAATTGGAGCTGATCGCAACGATCTCCGGGCTCTGGTTGATGAACTGGGCCAAGTTTTCGAACAGGAGGGAGAACAGCTGGGTAATGCGTACCGGAATCTGCGCAATTTGACAAATAAGTTCTCGTCCATGAGCGTGACGCAGGTCCTGGAGTATTTGATGGAAGTAGTCACGGAGTCTGCATTGGGTTCGGCCAGAATGGCCATGCATCCGTTGATGATGATCCTTTCTAAACTTAACAAGGCGACGCTGGACATGCTCAACGCGGAAGTCCATATTCCGATCGTATCAGATATTCTGGAGGACCTGGATATGCACACGACCACCTACCTGGACGTCTTCTGCTGGATCGCAGCAACAAGCTATACGGTTGCGTACAAGGATGCAACTGGCAAGGCACCCTTCCCCGACGAAACTGAATATGACCGCATCATCGATACTACCTCCTGGGATGATTACCTCCAGCTCTTTGGCCCGGAGCCCGGTTTGACTACTACAGCCCCAACAACCCGGAAACAGCGGCCTCATTCTTTCTCCATGGCCAGGCGTGGGACAATGCTTCGCCCGCTGTCTTCCGAAACGCAGAAGCAGGTGTATGTCATGTTACATGGCAGCTCCGGGGCCATGAGTCTCTTCGCATCGATTGCGAATCTGATGGAGGCTGCAGCGCCGTCGGGAGAAGACAAGGCGATTTCGTACGCGTCGGCGGTCCTCTCTGGCGTGCCGCAAATGCTCCAAGTTATCCCTGACTGCCTATATCCTCGCGAATCCACTCAGGACCCCGTGTTCAAGACCTTATCCAGCACCAGCAGTGTGGCCGCGGGCCTCAGCAAGATGATGTTCGCCATGATGGATAAGTTCAACCTCGGTGAATGGAAGCTCAAAGGCGAGTTGCAAACTCGGGACAGTAGGGCGACAGGGGCGATGGTTGACCTTGCCCTGTCCCTGCCGTCGCTAGCAGCCACAGTCGAGCACTTTCTCGAGTTGTCCAACCGCCCAGACACTCCTGCTCGCACAGATGCCATTCTCACTGATTTGTCAAGTCTCGCTTCGGACATGACCCGAGTTTCGTACGCCATTGCGGTGAACGATGACGAACCGATCAGCAAGCACGCGGCGCTGGTGGATATGAGCGCGGGAAATATTGCCCAAGCAGGACTGCAGGTCTCGATCCTGTTCAATGAGCGCGAAGCTGAGATCCCGAGAGTCCAGCCAGCGGTGGGTGAAGGTGTGGCAGCCAAGGGTGTTGAGCCAATCGTACAGGCGTTGGAGGTGGAAGAGTTTTAAGGGCCGAAATGGACAATATGGGTGGTCGATCAGGCTGAGAGGTCAGTTTTAGGCTTAAATCGGACGCACTGGTCTTCTGTATGGCAGATTTGAATGATTTCATTGTCATCGATTTTATCATTGTAGGCAGGATTCCTGTAGCCAAGAGCTTGCAGATGCAATGCAGGATATCCGACTGATGGAAAACAGTCGGTGAGATGGTTCATTGGAGCCAGTGAGTTGCGGAGAGAAGAATGGGAGGGAGAGGGAGGCATGTGACTGCCACTGTCAGAACACCTTTGGTATCTTGGACCTCAGACACGGCTTACTACCTGCTTACTAGGTAGGTAAGTCAGGTATACTACCACTAGCACTAGTCCAGGCTGATCTGCTCATTCTTTGTTCCCCAGCCAAGTCAAGCTGAGATCCCTGCATCTCCTTTGCATCCTCTCCAATCACCACCTGGACTACGGATATAGCTGCTGACACTGACATGATATTTCTGTTTGAGCTGTCAGCCTGCTAGAAGCACCAACAAATGTAACCCAATTTCGAGTTGCACATTTTGTCCCTAAATGCTGGGATACTTGGTGTGTTACCTGTAGACGAGATTGTCTTCCTTTGTTCAAGTATGCAGCTGATCTGAGCGAAATATCCAATCCACTGATATCAGTGACAGATGAGACCTCTCCCGTACACTGACTCGAGGACTGTCAAGAAAAGTGCTAAATCCAACCTAATGCACCGGGGATCTACCCAGGTACGGACTCTGTTGGTTGCAGTCATCATCCTAAATACGTGCTGCATCTGGGTATTTTGCACAAAGAAACCCAATCCATGCATTGGAACTAAACTCGTCTCCGTCCGAGCCTGGTGGACTAGGTACATCGCATGATCTGGCAAGTCTGCTAACTATTATGCCAATCACCCGTACTGACTGATCCATGCCCTTGTCCAGGGTTCCCCGACCTCCTTCCTGTTCCGGACGCACACCATGAAGCCCCGTTCAAGCCTTGCAATAAGATACAGACGCCACCAGAGACCAACAAGAATGACACCTATCATCAGTTGTCCACCCCTGCACCCCTCGGCTCCCAGCCTGGGTCCGCCATTTCAAACCCTCCCTCAAACTCAAACCCCGGCGCCACAGAGCATCCGACAAGCGTCCAATCCCCAAGGGACTTTGCACGCTGCCATTCCCCGCGCTCAATCACGATCTGCGGTCTCTCGCCAATCCAGATATCAGGGCCAAGGACCAGGTCGCGGACGGGGCTGCCATCGTCCCACGACAACGATATCTGCAGCGACGCGCCGGAATAGTAATGCCAGACTTCGACAGCGTCTAGGACACGGTGCCAGTTTGAGTAGCCGCAATCCCCCTCGAGCAGGTAGTAGATGTAGCTGCTGGGGGCGCCGCAGTCGGGGGTGGTGTTCGGGTCTCGGAAGGTCTCGATGTAGTAGCCCTTTTCCGGATGGGCGGTTAAGTTGAGCGCAGTGATGACATCATGGGCAGTGTGTGCGAGAGCCATGGTATTTAGTTTGGCTGTGGTTTTGCAGTCTCTGAGAGGGATTGTTATTCAGGGGGATATGTAGAGAAGCAGCTCAGGGATCTCAGTTGCGCGTTCTTTGTCGCCTTTATAAGACGTCGACCTGGCTGCAACGCTGCTACTACACTGATGCAGTAGTCAGAGTGTCACAAAATGCAGACCCATCAGAAAGTAATCCAGGATCCTGCTATTTATCTATACCACTTCACTCCATACCTCCCCGCCCAGTCTTATCCCTCCCTGAAATGAGTCTCTTTGTCCGTGCATCTCGGCACCCACTCCTCAAGAACCACCAAGAACTCCCCTACCCACCTACCGAACCCAATACCTAGGTAGGCACCTAATGAGCACCCCAAATGTCCGATCTAAAGCACGACCTCCCCAAATCCATGATGATAGCCGCCTTCACCGGCATCTCCTGGTGCCTAGGCGTCGAGATCAACACGTCGCTGTTCCTCCTCTTCAAGCGCCGCCGCGGCCTATACTTCTCCTCCTGCGCCCTCTGCGCCTGCGGCATCATCCTGCAACCGCTCTTCACGCTGCTCGCAAACTTCGACGTCTGGACCGACCGCATCCCCTCCATCACGGCCATCTACCTCACCTGGCTGATCATGGTCGTCCCGCAGAGCTGGGTGCTCTACTCACGCCTGCATCTGCTCATGTCCACGGCGCGGATCCTGAGGGTGATCAGGGTGGTTCTTGTGTTTAATTCGGTGGTGCTTTCGGTGCCGACGGTCCTGTTGGGGGTTTTTGCTGTGAGTACTACTTATTACTTCCTTGCCTTCGATACTAAGTAACAGTAGCAAGCAATAAACCCAGCCCTCACCCCAGCAAACCTCATCTGGGACCGCGTCCAACTGGTCATCTTCTTCATTCAGGAAACCGTCCTCAGCGTCCTCTACATCCTCCAGACGAGGAAATATCTGCAGGGCCGCTCTCCGCTGCACCAGCACGTGTGGTCTTCGCCGTCCGTCACTGCCACTACCACCGCCACTGCGACTACGACTACCGTTACCACCATACCAGGACTGAATGCAAATGCCAGTGCCACTGCCAATTACCCACCCGCGACAGACGAGCACAAATCCATGCTCTGGCAGCTCATCTACGCCAATATCCTGATCATTGCGCTCGACATTGTCCTCCTGGGCATCCAGTGCGACAGTCTGTTTGAATTGCAGGGGTCGTTCAAACCGTGCGTGTACGGAATCAAGCTGAAGGTTGAGTTTGTCATTCTGAATCGGTTGAGGGAGGTTGTTTTGCGGCGGGCTGCGGGCGGGGTGGATTTGGGGAGTGACCCGGGGAGTAATGGGAATGGTTCGTCGATGGCGAATGCCGGTTTGTATGTGTCGCGGTATGGGCATAGGGGGTCGAATGCAGGCTGGCGGGGGACTTGGTGATGGATGTTATGGTCATTTTTTGTTTAAGTCCTTATATAATTGGTTTTGGAAGGCTAGGATTCAATTCAGGTGTATTGATCTGCCGGGTATGGCTACTCCATTGTCATGTACTCGTTAGACAGGAATAAATTCCCTGATTATGCCGTAATAGGAGAGAAATCTCGCTGTCAATGATACTGACAGCAAAGAAATTGCCTAACATACCTTACCCAGACCTGGTAGCCCTGAAAGTGCACCTGCACTGCACCCCTACGTCTTCCCATCATGTTCAAAATCAGGATACCTTAGTAGTATAGAATCACGCACTGTTCACACATACTTAGCCAGAGCCAACTTATACCTGCCCCTCATGTCGTAGCCAACCCCTTTGTATACTTTTTACCTCCCGGCTTGCCTGTTCTTAAATTATAATTTTCAAATCACCTCATTTACACAACAGGCTTTAATTCCGTGGATATTGTCAACACTACCAGATGAAAGATACCTTGTTAAAGTGCGCGACAGCATTTATACAGACATCCTCACGCAGAGACCAGGGTAGTTAAGAACACGTTTAGAAACATGAAATGCATTATTGACGGCGTGGTCTCTAGTTGTCAAGTTAGAAAAGCAGTATTACCTCGCTGTAGGCAGGTTACCCAGAGTCTCCAGCCTCAAGCAGCCGTGTACAGAAACCAAGGCCAGGATGTCAGACAGACAGGAAAAGTCAATCTAGAGCGCCAATAGTTCATCACAGAAGCCAGAGTGAACACAGTAAGCAGACTGCAAGGTTCTTGCCTTGAACGATGTCTGGGCAGGCGGAACTGATCCGTCTGGCTATGGGGGTAACCATAATCGGCTTCGGCATATCCAAGTACTCCGCATCATAACTGCCGACAAACCTGCTGACTGCGATGACAGTGCCATTCCAAGGTGGAGAGAGTGCAGCCTTCTGGAACAAGCCGCAGGATCCCACAAAGCCCCATGGGGCCCCGCATGGCCCGGCACATAAACAACCCCAGACATCCGTCCCCGGCTGCAAGGATCAACATCCTCCCTTGGCAGCCAGCTGGACATGACAAGGCCATTGGGTCAAGTATAGCCCTTGGAGATGTTGGAGTCAAGCTTCCCCCTCAGTGGCCGGGGTCCCCGGCTCTCCCCAGAATGTGGGGCTCTCGTTGGGGATTTGAACCTCAGGATCCAGGCCTTCAGAATGTCCCTGCCCGATTCATGGTTCTTTCTTAAGATGGATCGAGCCCAGAAAGCCTTTGAGTCCCTGACCCAGGCTTCTCGATCCAGGACCAGGCCAGGAAATAGGATCCGTCCAACTGCAGCTTCCAAGACGGCTGTGGGTCACGTGGAAGCTAAGCGACATCGGAACTGACTCTTCCTTCGCACTAGAAGATTTCTTCCCGCTCTTCAGCTTGGTGAGAATCGAGGAGAGGAGAGTATTGGGAGCATGCGGTGAAGTCGCCAGGTTTCAGTATTAGCACCACAGCCTGTCTCGACGAGACCTACATTAGGTAGCAAACGCTCCACCAGTCACGAGCCAGTCGCTGCGAAACGAATCCCATACCCAGGACGACGACTCTCCTATCTTATCTTTCTTAGCAAAATGGAGTCCGACTCTGCCAAGCTCGAGGTTGGTCCCAATCCGCTTGTGGCTGGCAAGGAAGGCCCTTGTTCGGCTGTCGACAGCGGGTAAGTGACTCAACCTTAACCACTACCCAGATCCCGATCGTCTATGTGGCCGCTAAGATAGAACGAGCACCCCAGATTCGAGACCGCAGTGGAGTTCGATAAGAAAGCAGTGACCTGGATCCGCAGGAAGAATGACCTGTGTCTTGTCCCGTCGGTGGCTCTGATCTATCTTTTCTGTTTCATCGACCGGACCAATATAGGTAGGGCACCTTTACCATCCATCATCCTAAACCTCGCTAACCGGTACAGGCAATGCAAGACTCGCAGGCCTCGAGGAAGACCTCGACCTCACGGGTTACGACTACAACATCGCCCTCAGCATCTTCTATATCCCCTACATCCTTCTGGAGATCCCCTCCAACATGGCTTGCAAGTACTTCGGTCCCGAACGATTCCTCCCCTTCCTGACCTTGTGCTTCGGCATCTGCTCCATCGCAATGGGCTTTGTCACCGACTTCAACAGTATCTGCGGTGTGCGCTTCCTCCTCGGTAAGGAACCGGACCCTCCCCCAAACCATTCCACCAACGCTAACTCACCCACACAGGATGCTTCGAAGGCGGAATTCTCCCCGGAATCGCCTACTACCTCTCCCGCTGGTACACGCGCACCGAGCTCGGCCTCCGCCTGGCCCTGTACGTGGTGATGGCGCCGCTCGCAGGCGCCTTCGGCGGCCTCCTCGCCTCCGGCATCCTCCGCCTCGACGACTTCGGCGCCGTGCAAGCCTGGCAGAAGATCTTCGTCATCGAAGGTATCATCACCTGCGCAATCGGACTAGCCACCTTCTTCACCCTCTCCAACAGCCCCGCCACGGCTCGCTGGCTCAGCCCGGCCGAAAAGGCCATCGCAACCGCCCGCCTGAACCAAGACCACGCCAGCGAACAGGGCACCAACGACCGCATGAGCCTCAACAAACTCCTCCGCGGCGTCTGGAACCCCGTCACCCTGGTCTCGTCCATCGCCCTCCTCATCATTAACATCACCGTCCAGGGCGTCGCCTTCTTCACCCCGACTATCGTCCAAACCATCTACCCGGACGCCAGTGTCGTCACCCAGCAACTCTACACCGTGCCCCCCTACGCCGTCGGCGCCTTCTTCACCATCCTCCTCCCCTACCTGATGGGCCGCTTCGACCGCCGCATCATCTTCTACATCATCAGCATGCCCTTCCTCATCATCGGCTTCGCCATCTTCCTCGGCACCAGCAACGCCTCCGCCCGCTACGCCGCCCTCTTCCTCACCGCATCCTTCTCCATGCCCTTCGTCGTCTTCACCACCGCCACCGTCTCCGCAAACACCGTCTCCGACACCACCCGCTCCGTCGGCATCGGCACCGCCCTCATGCTCGCCAACTGCGGCGGCCTCGTCGCCACCTGGTCCTACGTCCCCAGCGACGTCCCGGAGTTCGTCATCGCCAGCAGTCTGAACGTGGCCGTCGCCGTCGCGGTGCTGCTGATCTCGTCGGGCCTGCTGCTGTGGATGATGGCGGATAATCGCAAACGGGATAAGAGGATGCAGGTCGCCGGTGGCGGGGATTCGTCGTCGATGGAGGGGGCCAGCATGGAGGAGTTGGAATGGCGGCATCCGCATTTTAGGTGGAAGCTGTGAGCTTCCTTAAGACCTTTTTTTTTTTTCTTTTTTCTTTCATGTATATACATGGGACAGTTACTGGTGATGTGTCCCTGAGCTCAACGCTTTTTACTGCATGGTACTTCTTAACAACAGTACCTAGATATAATTTTCAACAGCATTAACGACCGGACCGGGCCGGACAGTTGGAGGAGATAGAAGAAGAAGCCCTGGATACGTTTATATTTAACATATAATGAATATACTATGACTAATACCTGTGTATTTCTCTCTCTAAGTCTTCATACACTGAATAAGTTTGGGTGTCAGAGCTGGCTACCTAGGTAGAGGTATAGGTATACCTTAGATGTATAGGTGAGTACTAGTATATGGCTTCTAAATTATCTATAGATAAATTATAAAATTAAGAACCTAAGTCGGGGAGAAGCCCGGGCATGGTTAGGGCCTTCTTCGTTCGGTTCGGTTTGGTTTGGTTAGTTGGTTTCGGGATGATATAAGGTAAGGTACCTATCTCACTGAACCCCATGAGAAAAGGGAGAGAGGGATAGAGAACTTATCTGCTTTGTAAATTATACGTTGTTTTATATATATATTATATATTTATATTTATTTTATGTATAAGTAGGTAGGTAGGTATATGGTGGGGGTTCCCCTGGTGAGTGAGTTGGTGAATCCGTCAGGTACCTTACCTGTAGGTAAAACCTACCTTGCTAGCTAACTTCTCTTAGTAGCCCTGAGTAGTAGTAGTAGTAGTAGTAGTAGTAGTAGTAGTAGTAGTAGTAGTAGTAGTAGTAGTAGTAGTAGTAGTAGTAGTCGAGTAGATTATCTACTAATCTAGCCAGAAATCATTCATGAGGATCACTGATACCTGACTATGCCGTTGCCCAGGTATCCAATTTCTGCTGGCCAGGTTGGATCGATCACTTTGGTAAGCAAAGTAGTAAATACTTACTTACTTAGGTGCAATTCCCTATTACGTGGGTTTTGCCAAATGTAGAGCGGAGCAGCACTAAGGTCCTTGCCTGAATTGTCAAGATACAAGAATTACTAAATAAGTACCTTAGGTTTATCTATCTGGTCATCATCACCCTCTACCTTATTGCGCAATAGATATATCTACATTTATTGGATATTGTAGAGCCGTCCATGCGGACTGAAGATCTCCCCCCCCCCCTCCTCCTTCGACCTGTACAGCCATACCTCATAAATCATGCTAATGTGCAACAGAGTCATTCACAACAACCCAAGAAGTCGGTCGAACCGGATTAGTATTCGAAAAGACAAACTTCTTTGCGCCATGCAAGAGAGCAGACACTTTTCTACTGTTTCCGGTCTGGGATGATACACGTCAGTCTAATACTACAACTGTCACTGAGCTATAGCTGGTCCTATAGCCCGGTGCTGTCGTGGCGGGGACCTGGAAGGAGCAAAATGGAGAAAGTAAGCAGGAGGGTATAGGTCATACCTCGTCCACATTCGATAAAAGAGTCTGAATAACGTCGACAGCCGGTGTGGCGGTTGTGCAAAGACGCAGCTTCTCCAACCACAGCGGGAGATGCGTCTCCAGGAAGCGATGGACATTGTCACCGTCGTGGATCCGTCTCCTGGCCTGTGCCAAGTGGTGCACCCAATATTTGCAGGCGTATTGGAGGTCAGCCTCTTCCTGGTGCTCTGCGTCATCATTATTGTATCCCCGGGCTCCGATACGAGTTGTGGCCTGGGATATGCGATTGAGGCATCGCTCCAGCAGGAATTCATGTGTACTGGGACGGTCGATGTGGAATGGGCTGGTCTGGCGTAAGGACTCGTCTAGGAGGAAATCGCGGAAGGATGAATGGAAGGGCTGGACAGGAGATCCATCTTTTGGAATGATCATCGCGGCGTGAAGGGACTGTAGAGGAATCGCTACCTGGGACTCTGACATATGTAGGAGACCGGCGAGATGTTGTATCGACAAGGGTTCGACTAGGAGTATCAGCGAGCCGACGACATGGCGGAAGTTGTTAACCAAGTACTGCCTGTCTTGATCTGTCATATCACTGGCCACGATCTGGTCGAGGATGGGCGAATAAGTCATACGAAGCTTTGGTGTCAGGATAGTAGACTGGGATGCCAACAAAGCTGCAAGCCGATGTTCCGGATGGAATCTGGAGTCCCCCAGGAATGCGCAGACTGCAGCAGCGGAAGCAAATGAAGGGCTAGCGATCCGGACAAGCTGTTCAGTATGGCTGTCTCCCGGCCAGTCCGGTGGTAAGAGGCCGTCCGTGGTCGCTAAACCTCTATTGTGGTCCTCAGTTATCTTCTTGAGCTCATGTACGAGCACGGCATGGATATCGCCATCGACTGTCTGTCGTGCAGCACCATACAGAATTAGGTCTTGGTAGACCCGAGCGGACAGCGCCTTGAAGGCAAGCTGAATTGATGTCTCGGGCCGGGTACTCAGAAGGACTCGCAGACCGACCTCTTCCTTTGAGAGTCGGGTAAGGAGGCGGATAATGGTCCTGATGTGTCTGGTATCATCACACTCGTCCAAGGCATCGACTACAATAAGACCCCGTACTGGAGACGTCAGCTTCAAACTCCGGATAGGCTGAAGGATGAGCTCGTGAAATTGGCTTTCCACTCCTTTATCCGCTATCAATGGGTTCTCTTCCACCGCTCTGAAAATGAGCTCTCCTAAAGACGGTATAGCCAATGCCATCTGGGCTGCAATGGTGGTGAAAAACCGAGATGCGTTCCCGCAGAAGGCATCCCCTCTTTTGAAAAAGAAGCTGGCAGCTAACTGCCCACCTTGGTGAAATGAGTCGGCGACGGTTCTCGATATGGTAGACTTTCCAGCTCCTGCCATACCACTCAGCCAGAAGATAGGCTTGCCCTTCGGATCATGAGCCCATTTATTGATTTCGTCGAGGATCCCGACTCTAGTCCCGGGGTGGCAGCGTGCGCTCAACTCATTCGCATAAGAGTCGAACGATGCCCCGTTTGCAAGAGGAAGTGCATATAGATGACCTCTGTGCTTCAGCGCTTGGCTATGGCTCAGTCAGCTCTTACTCTCAGGCAAATGATGGCAGACGCCTTACACAGTCTCGCTCAGTTCGGTTATTTCTGTATATTAAAACAATTAGCTACGACCAATGCTCATTATGGATATTCTCAGGAGCCAACTGACTTGACCGGAGGATCTGAGCAGCCGAACGACCAGCATCCAGATTACTCGTATCCGGGACTTTGGACAAAAGCTCTTTTGCATACGCGGCCGCAGTACCGGCCGCATATCGTTGCCAGCGCTTGTTCTGGTGGGAATCACAATAGTCGCAAATGCCTCGGATGACTATGCAGGGGAAATCATCCATGAACTGGGCATCGTCGACTTGGAAGCAGATCGCCTCGAATTCCTCCCCGATACGATCGCGCAGCCCGCTATTCTCGATGCCGCGAGTACTCGAGGCAATAATCCCCGGGTGTATGAGCGGCTCATCAGAATCTCTCTCATGGCGACGCACGAGATAATCCGGATCGCAGGCGCCGCACGGTATACTACCCTCCTCCCGTGCGGTCTGATGAGGATAGCCAGACTCAAACAACATGTCGTTGTGTCTCCCTGGGTAAGAGTACTCGGCCCTCATCTTGGGATACCTCTCCAGCATCTGAGACACATACAACGGCACCTTGCTGTCCTCCATCTCATGCTCGGCCTCAAGCTCAGCCAACGCACTCAGCAGGATAAGCGGGGGTTTGTTCAGAGAGCCGGTGCGTACAAATTGAGCATCGGCCGTGGACTTTCCCTGATCAAGCTGCACAACGCCACTTAGGGTCCCCTCTGGCCTGCTGACAACTACATCACCGAGCCTGATATCGTGGTTGACGCTGGGAATCGCACCGCCAATGCCGATCACGAAACCCATCTGCAGCGCGGGGAAGGACAGGAGCATGTGGGCAACAACGGTTGCAGCGAGGGCCTCGCCGTAGATACCGGAGGGCAGACCCGCGATCACAATATTATGTGGCCCTATCCGACCCAGCGTGTAGGTGTTCTTGTCGGAGGGGTGTCGTCGAACGGGGACGTCGTGAACTTCGTCCAGCATGCCGCGGGCAGCGGCCCTTTCGATGGGGAGGGCGCAGATCCATGCAATTGGATATTCTTCATTTGTCATTTTCTCGTGAAAGTAAAGCCCAGATTCACTCTTAGAATAAAAAGAGTTAATACAATATTTGACAGGAGATGAGAAAAGGAGGGACATCAGGCTTGTTAAGGGACGGTTCAGGACTGTTAAGCGCCGACTTTAAATAGCATCCTGACTCGGATCCACTTAACTTTGTACATTTGTCAAGATAAATTTTAAATGGACACGGCTTTGCAGTAAATATGCAGGTGGGCATGTATAATGCCAAAAGCAAAAATCGTGCTCTTCTGGTGCATTGCTCCTGTGCCGACCAGTAAAGGTGTAGCTCCAACAGCCTACAAAGTATGGAGCAGCATTGCAGGCAACCTGGTAATAGATAGGTCGTTTGAATCGTCAGAAACGGCATTAAGATATTCTGAGGGAAAGGTTCATGCATGTGTAGGCAAAGCTTCTTGCATAGGGTTTGCTAGATTGTACTATATATAAGGATGCAGCATTCTGAACAAAGAACCCTAAAAGCCAAGCTATAAACTGAAAGCCAGCTTATACGTATCTTGGGAAAGCTGGCTTTCAAGCACCACCAGCTACCATTATATGAGAGTCATACACTTGAAATAAACATCTTGTTTGACTGGATAAGTATACCCTTGAATAGCCCTAATGGACCAGGAGGATTTATTTTCCGTCTCTCCGCAATCGGCTCCACCATTTTACTCTAAATCTACCTTACAGAAATCCAACTTGACAGCAGCATCCACTCTCCATAGGCTAAAAAATACATACATCTTGATCAATATAAAGAAAGCAAGGTCACAATGCCCCAACCATGGCTCCCAGCAGACCTCCTAGAAGCCCAACTCTCAACCATCGACCTCCTCACAGCAATGTTCCCCTCCCCAGGCGAGATCGAGTTCCCCGACTCCACAACACCCGCCTGCATCACCAAACTCCGCGAATGGTGCGAGACCGCATCGAATTCACCAACACCATTCCCCACTGGAATCTCCAGTAGCATTCTACTCGCCGTACACGCACCAGTCGCAGACGGCACGAAAACCATCCAAGTCAACATCTCAATCCCGCTGCAGAGCGTGGACCCAAGTCAACAGCCACCACTTTCTTACAGCCTGCGACAACCAGACTGGATGACGAAAGCGCAGGTCGGGCAACTCGCGGCCGAAATGCCGTCTGACGATATCTTTGAAGCGCTGGAATATCTCCGCGAGGAAGCGACTCGCTTCCTGGAGACCCAGCAGAAATCAACATCCACCTCAACCCCAACAGGAAACCCAACAAAAACCGACTCCGCCCCAATTGTACGAGTCTGGTTCTACTTCCCCTCCCTGTCGACCCGCGAAAAGCGCAACGACATGGTCCACAACGCCCCGGACTACGGCCTGACCGGGTTCGTGCTAGCCGGGAAACCGGGCGTGCTGTGTCTGGAGGGTGCGTCGCGGGAGATCGATGCGTACATGAGCTTTATCAAGACGCACTCGTGGGGCGATATCCCCAGTCATCAGAAGAAGGTCAGCGAGCGGTATCGCGAGACGGGCGAGGTGCGGCGGGTGTTTGGCGGGATGGAGGAGATTACGGACTCGCTTGGGGAGCGCGGTGGGCAGAGGGCGAATCGGGGGGATATGCAGGCGTTGGAGGCGTGGTTGCGGGAGAGAGGGTTGCATGAGGCGTTTGACAAGGTGATTTTTTAGTTACAGTGACAAGTAGGTAGTCCTACTTTGTTACCTAGGTAGATCGCGGCCGGATTCGAGTATTCCACACCAGGCACGCTGATTTGCTGCTGAGTAGTAGACATGGATAAGTAACCAAACCGACGAAAGAGGAGCATCTGAATCCAAACCTGCCGAAGCATTAGGGCTAAGGTGTCTCCATATATAGACCTGTCAAATTCGAGACGGGATGTTTCAAGCTTAGCCTTGAGAAGTCAAAAACGCTCATAAATTAGACATTAATTTTACACGTTGTTCTTCAATGTACGTAACCTCCCTGTCCTTGGAAGTCCTGCCTCACCACCTGCAATCCCCGAAATGATCCTTCTTCTATACTTCAATGCACACCGCACTAGACAGCCTCCGAACCCAAAGGCCTGTCTTTATCTCGCGCCTCCTCAGACCCAGAGGACCTCCTTCTTCTTTCCCCTTCTGCTGCTTTCCGGCCTCTCCTCCTGAAAAACACCCGCTTAGCCCATTTCCAGCCCTCCACGCCGGTAAAAAACAAAACCGTCTCGACGCCGACAATCCCCCATTCCCACGAGATCCCCGAATGCTTAAACACATCATGGTTAATCACAGGGATATAAAGCACCGGGAACACCAAGATAAAGCCCGCAATAATAGCCCAGAAGAGGAATTGATTCCGCCAGATGTCAAACATCCACTGGGTGAAGTACTTTTTCGAGCCCGGCTGCATGCGGAAGAAGGAGCGGCGCATGTTGACCATCTCCCAGGCGAGGAACAGCGCAAACCAGGTGAGGGAGATGAAGGTGGTTGCGCGGGCGCGGAAGACGGGCTCGCATTGGGCGTTGAAGTCCCGGTTGCAGTTCAGGCCGAGGTCGCCGGCGCCGAAGCCCCAGATTACGAGCGAGAAGGAGGAGAGGCAGAGCGCGGCCATCCAGATGCCGTAGACAAGGATGTCGATGATTACCTCCCAGGTGAAGATTCCTTTTTTCTGTGGGATGCGTTTCTGTTAGTTCTGGGTTGGATCAGGGGGAACTACGAAAAGAAAAAGGAAAGGAAGAAGAAGAAGAGGAGAATACGCACGCTTTGCGGAGGCCGATCCATAATATCCGGAGCTGCGATCTCCATACCAAGTCCCATGTCGGGGAGGCCAGAAGTAATCATGATCACCCAGAGGATTTCCACTGGTGCTAGCGGGAAGACAGACTGGCTGCTTTCATCCTTAAACGCGAGGCCAATCAGTAGAGTACAGGCCTGGGCAATATTCTCGGATAGAAGGTGAAGCACAAATCTCTGAATGTTATCAAAGATCCGACGGCCTTCCTCAATCGCGTTCAAGATCGAGGCGAAATTATCATCTGTCAGCACAATATCCGAGGCATCTTTTGCCACGTCTGAGCCACTCTGTCCCATCGCTATCCCCACGTCCGCGATTTTCAAAGATGGAGAGTCATTCACCCCGTCTCCCGTCATTGCGACAAAGCGTCCGCGCCGGTGGAGTGCATTGATCATGTTGACTTTGGTCTGCGGCGCACAGCGGGCGATGACGCGAGGTAACACCGGAAGGGCATCGATTTCCTCCTCGGATAGATTGTCGAATTGGTTGCCGGTGAAGATCATAGCCCGTGCGACATCCGCCGCAACGTGCTGGAGATCGGGTAGGATGCCCACTTGCTGCGCAATCTTCTCTGCAGTCCCGGGGTGGTCGCCCGTCAACATGTGGACTTCTATGCCCGCGCGGTGACAGAGCTCGACCGCTGTGGCGGACTCCGGTCTGGGCGGATCGTAAATGCCCACCAGGCCCAGGAAGCAAAGGTCTTTCTCGACCTCCGCGCGGTCTTCTGTATCCGGCACCGCATCTCTCTTCGCCATGGCGAGGACACGAAGGCCCATCCGCGTGAGAGCTTCCATGTTGCTCATGACCTGCTCCCGGTGCTCGTCGGTCAGGGGAATTGGCGCGGAATTTGGTTCCCACGTAATCTCGGAGCATCTCTCCAGGATACGCTCGACGGCGCCTTTGCTGAAGGCCACGGGGGTTTGGTCGGCATTGTTCGTGCATACCACGGTCATCCGCTTGATATCCGAGTCAAACGGGAACTCCACTTTCTGCGTCCACTTCGCATCCTCGCCTTTGGACAGGCGGTCCCGGTCCCAAGAGAATCGACACGCAAGGACTTGAATGGCTATCTCAGTCGGCTCTCCCCGGGCATGCCATTCACTGCCTTCGTGTCCCTCGCCGCCGCTGTCCTCGCCACCTTGGCCGCCGTCCTGGGCATCCTCGTCGCCTTCGTGGTGCTTCTTCTTAAAGATATGTGCTAAATTGGCCAACGAGCAGACGTTGAGATAGTCTTCGAGATCCTTGTTGTCGGCCAGCAGTTCGTCAGGCTTCTTGGTCTCCGCAGTGGATTTCTCCTCCTCGATGCTCGCTGGAGCCAGTCCCTGGAAAGTAATCTCGCCGACTGTCGGATTGAAAGGCTCACTCGCGCCCTCGAAGGAATAGGTCCCCCGCGACGCAACCCACACCTGCTTCACGATCATTTTGCCCTGTGTCAACGTGCCTGTCTTATCGGAGCAGATATTGGTCACCGCACCAAGCGCCTCCAGGGAGCTGAGTTTTCGGACAATGACATGGCGCTGCACCATCCGTTTTGTCCCGACTGCCATGGTAATCGTGAGCACTACCACCAGACAGGCGGGGATCATACTCAGCCCTGTTGCGACCGCGTAGAGGATCACCTCGTTATTATCCCTCCAGTAGTTTGCGCTCATCACCACGATAGCAAAGACAACCGCAACACCGAATAAACCAACCGCCAGTCTAGATAGTTTCTTCTGTAAGGGCGTTCCGACATTCACCCCGAGGAAGCGCCCAATCGTATCCGTACCAGTTAACGCCCATGCCTCGGCATACCATCGCTTCTTGGTCTCACCACTGGGTCCACGCTTCACGGGCCGGCGCTTCTTCCCGCTGCCACGCAGCGCCGAAGCAATCTTCCCGATTTCCGTGTTCATGCCCGTGGCAATCGCAATGCCCCTTGCCCGGCCCCTGGTCACGGTACTGGAGCTATACGCAATATTCAGACGATCGCCAGGCCCTGTATCCTCGTCGAATGTCGCCTCGGCGTTCTTCTGCACAGGCAGAGACTCACCCGTCAGAAGGGCCTCGTCTGTTTCGAAATTGACCGCTTCAAGCAACCTGCTCATCCCCCACGTCAGTGTATGGCTCTAAGAGACGTCTCTATTTCAGACAAAAGAGTAGCCAGTAAACAGGGCAGCCGCACCTCAGATCAGCCGGGATCATTTCGCCCGTTTTCACCTCAACGATATCCCCGGGGACGATCTCCACAGCAGGAATCATAGCCGTATTGCCATCCCTGGAAACGGTCCCGCTCGGCGTCGTCAGCGACCGCAGAGACGCCATCGTCTTCTCCGCCGCATACTCCTGGAAGAAGCCGACGACGATATTCAACCCGATAATGCCCGCGATCACGCCTCCTTCGATCCACGACTGGATGCCGAAGCTGACGGCCATGGCCAAGATCAAGACCTGCAAGCAGCCAGTTTCGAATCAGAACGCCATCATAATTATCAATTATAATAAGCAGCAACTCACCAGCATCATCGCATTCGCGATCTGCCGCAGGAGGATCTTCCCAATCGAGAGCCCCTCTCCCTCCTCCAGGCGATTATATCCATAAGTGTCGAGACGTGAGCGAGCCTCGGCGCTCGTGAGCCCGTCGTCCGCATCGGTCGAAAGCTCTTCTAGCACCGCATCATAGGACAAGCAATGAGGAGGCTTGCTCAGTCCTACGCCGCCTGCTCCTCCGGACTTTTCGGGGTCGGTCTCTTGCCGTGAACCGTTCATTATTGCCGTCAATCTTATTATGCGGGATTCGTAAAGGGTGGGGGAAATTATTAAGGTACTTCTCCGCGCGATGACTAGGTATAGTAGGCAATTAATTGTCAACGCCCGGGCCCGGTCTTTTAAACCTCAGGGGTGAGAAAACGAAATCAACAGCCCTGAGCTATTAATACTTAGGTATCTCTTGTAAAACCAAGGAAAGTTTATGTAGGTAAGGTATGCCAAGGCTGATAGTCATCCTGATATCATCACCACATAAGCACCTACGGGTCGACGTTCCAGGCTTGTGAGACGGGAGCTTGGGTGTCCGCCCGTATGGACTTGCATGGAAGTGCCTTTCAGGGGCCTCCCCACAATTACCTAGGTTATTGCCTGTGGTTGGGATTTCTGAAGCGTTGCAACGTCAAGGTGACGGGGAAGCTTAAAGCTTTCAACTTCCATTCACCTCAAGGCAACTTAGGACTACTCGTAAGTACTCAGGCTATCTATGTATGCATACCGTCTGAGGACGGAAAAGACCGCTATGAAGCTGTAAGGTGAGGTAGCCAATGATCCTCGCTGAGGGAAATGTCATCCGAAGCTGCAGTAAGTAGGTCGCTTCAATCCACGCTGCTTTGCTCAGGAGGGACGTACCAGACTGAGACTGCTGAGTGCTAAAGCAGCAACAGATGACGTCTGTGGTGAAATTGCTCTGGCGTAAAAAGGAAAAAAAGAAAACCCAAAGCCTACTGTAGTCTGTAAGGTACTAGTATAAGTAAGGTAAGGTAGTACCTTAGCGAAGATACCTATGATCTAGCACTCCTTGAATTTTTGTTTTTTGTTGCCAGTTCTCAGGCTTGACGTCATCGTTTTTCTGGTGCAGAGGCTCTACCTCCAAGTCCTATCCAAGAGATATCAAAGAAACCCAAGCCTTATACCGGCGGTACGAAGGTCCTAAACAAGTGGGCCAGGGTACCGGCGGGGTAACAGGCCCCACCTACGTCCGTCTGGCAGCACTCTGCACACTTAAACTTCAACATCAGCCCAACCACACGAGATTGTTGCTTCTAAATTCAGATACCAGCAGTCACGAGTCCTAGGGCGGAAAAAAAAAAAAGAAAGAAAGAACAGCTTGTACATCTACTCTGTACAGAACTGGGAATTTCCTGAGCAGCCTGGCCTGCAAGCCTGGAAGAACATGCAGTAGTAGTCCTGACCTGGAAGACGGTTTACTGCCTAGCCTGTAGACGAGATGCAGGGACTAGTGGAGGCCATACTTGACAGATGGATAGGTAAGTAGTCCAGTCCACGGGATAGGGAAAGACTCAGTTATCATCCCATCGCGGAATCGTAATCGCAACAGCTAGCAGCAAATAAGGTACAGATAATCTCCATCATAAATGTAGCAGCCATTACTCCGCAGAAAACGCTCAAGGTCACGAGGGGAAGCATTCTGGCGGAGTAAGAGGGAGCACAGAATTCACTGTGCTGTGTGTTTACAGAAGTTTACCTAGTGGTACCTTACCTAGTAACGTCGCTAACCTTCCAACTGTGTTCTACAGCTACTACTACCTTACCAGTATACGGCAGAAAAAAAATCCACTAATTTAGCCCAACCTACTAGTCACTACCTAAGGACCTGTACAGCATAGTTAAAGTAACAGTGATTAATCATCTCCAAGCCAGGCTTACGGCTTACTATGCCTTGCACAGCCTCATTGACAACTCCCCCTCCCGACGGCAGAACCTGGCCGCTGAGCAAAACCAGCAAGGCATCTCATCTCAAGATGCACGTTTTAATCGCTGAGGATAAGTAAGAGGTCTGTCTCATTCTTAAATACCAACAGCCCACTAACAGATATCCCAGCGATATCAACCAAAAGCTTCTCCAACGCACCTTCCAAAAAATAGGCGGCTGCACCTTCGCCATCGTCGGAGACGGCCAGCAAGCCCTTGATTACCTCGCCAGTCCGCCAACAACATGTCCTCGACCTGACCTCATTCTCATGGACGTACGTCTACCTACTTACCTACCTCCACTGCCCCAACAGCACAGCAATGCCACCAGGTCAAACTAAACTGACGAGTAAAGACCGCCATGCCCGTAATGTCCGGCCTCGAGGCAACCAGAATCATCCGGACGCAGCCCCCCTTCGCCACAGATGCAAAACTGGCCTCGACGCCCATAATCGCATTGGCCCCTTGGGCTGTCCGAAGTGACAAGGAAAGACTAGCTCAGCAAGGCTTTGACGACGTGCTTTCCAAACCGATCAGGCTTGGTCATATGGGAAAGATGCTTCTTTTCTGGTCGCGGAGAAGAGCCGTTCGTCGGTCGGGGATGCCGCTGAGTGGGCGTGTTGTAGCGATTCCGCCGGCGGCGCAGTGGGGGCCGTTTCCGTTGCGGCGGTTTCGGGGGCCGAGGTCTTTGCTTTGAAGTTTGTGCAGAATGCCTTCTGGTGTCTTCTTTCTGGGGTTTATGCATTGTGCCTGTGAAAGCGAACTCGGGATATATAATTGGAGAGAGTTTGGTACGGAATGCAACCGATAAGGTAGTCTGAGTATACTCGGATACATCCCGAGCCCTAGTAGCATTTCATCAGTTCTCCTGGCTGTCTCGCGAGTGAAGAAGTGGGGAAGAACTAGCCAGTCCCACCAAGGTAATACTTATGGAATCCGGCGCGGAACGTGCAGCCGCCACAATTGATATGAAAAAGTGGAAGATGAGTAGTAAGGATGGTCACGAAGGCTAAAGGGAATTGCAAACTGTACAATGATATGTGGCGCAGTATAGAAGATGCACTGCTGCGGCGAATAGCTGTATTGAGACCCTCTGGAAGTTCTCCGACTCAACGAAATACAACAGTATACGCCTTGTCTGTGAAAGCTCCATTTCTGCGGTGGATGCTGCCATGTGGAATCTTCTCACACTAACTGAACAGAACATAGAGACAGCAAATGGAAAGTATAAATATGAAAAGAACCATATATTTCACCTGAAGTGAGCGTTCGTAGTCAATGCATTCTCATAGACTTACCACAAGCATGCAACCTAACCCTTATGCCCACGAAGCAGAGCGATGGACATTCGTCTAGCGCTCGATATTATCGAAGTCCATGTATAACCGCAAAGCACCATCAAAGGCCGCTTAATACCGGCAAGTCCGTCTATACTGGAGCCCAGTAACCAGTCACCAAGTGCCGTTGTCAGTCTGATCCATTACCCAACGTTCGAAGTGGTGAGGTCGTCATATGACTGTAACTCTCCGGTGTCACGGATCAGGCATCGTAGCTCGCAGCGCATCAAGGAAGATATGTGGAAGATGCACAATAATACCTACGTAACGTTGTCCAGGATTGTAGACCATTGCCTATCGTAGAGACTCTGTCAGTCTCGTGCTATACATGGAAGGATCTGGCTTACTGTAATCCATGGATGCCAGGGGCTATTCCCTGAAGTAGATAGATGAGAAAGAATATGGAGGACCCGGCCATCAAGGTAAGGTGCAAGGCTGACTGTACGGTCATGATAATCATTCACTGTCTGATTCAAGGCTCGTCTTGAGGTCGTTGTTTGCAAGCAATTTGCTCAAAACAGAAACACAAACACTTTGTTGACAAGACACGCACAATTCCACTCCCCTCCGTTTGCTTCTCCCTCTATCTCTCGAATTTCTTTCTTTCTTCTTCCCTCTCCCAACCTCTCCCTTCGTCTTCCATTTACTACTGTCTTCATTATCTGCCAGTCGACTCGACAAGTTCCTTATCAGAAGGTAAGCATTCTCTTCTCGTCGTCCTCGCCCAGCCTTCTCGTCCTATTCCCACCGAGAATCCTGCTTTTGACGAATGTCAATTTTCATCTCTCACCTTGACACAAACACCAAGGTTTCCTTTTGACTAACGCCATTTTTCAGGCCAGTCCTCGCAGACCGATACAATGTCCTGGACTCCGGGTGACGCCTGGGGAGGCGGCGAAGACTCCAATACCGGTGGAGGTGGAGGCGGATGGACTGCTGGTGGTGATGACTCTGGCAGTGGTAACTGGGGTGCTGGAGATGATACCGGTACGTATTCTCCTGTCTTACTGTTACCCATTTCGTCGTGCACTTCTGCTCTCGCATCACAATGGCTCAGCTGCAAATTCATACTAACCAGCGGGTTTCTCAGGTTTTAAGAACGATGAAAACATCAACCCCTCTGGCGACTTCGGCGGCGGTGACGAGGGACAGGCCCGTGACAACAGTTGCCGCAAGTTAGTCTGGCTCATTTTCCGCTCCGTGTCAGGCCGCTGACTTGTGAATTAGCTGCGGTGGTGAAGGCCATTTTGCCCGTGAGTGCCCTGAGCCTCGCAAGCCTCGCGAGGGCATGGCGTGTTTCAACTGTGGCGAGGAGGGGTAGGTATTACACTGCTTATTTCTTTCTTCTCTAACTCTAGCATAGCCATACCAAGGCTGAATGCACGAAGCCGCGCGTTTTCAAGGGCCCTTGCCGTATCTGTAACCAGGAAGGTCACCCTGCCGCTGAGTGCCCGGAGCGTCCTCCCGATGTCTGCAAGAATTGCAAGGGAGAAGGTGAGTGGACGCGAATTTCATGATGGACAAATCTACTGACGGTGAACAGGTCATAAAACCCAAGATTGCAAGGAACACAGGAAGTTCGACTTGAACCACGTTCCTGATTTGACTCCTGATGCTGCGTGGGCCATCCTCAAAAAGGCGAGCAATGAGAGAGACCTGGAGGACTTTCGCGAGGTAACACCCTGCCCATCTCCTCTCTTTACCCTCCGCTCTCTACTGACAGCATCCAGGGCCTCAAAGCTTACTCAAAGGCTGTACCTGAAGCTACCTTTGTCGACATTGAGAAGAAGATGCGTGAAGAGTCGTTTAACATCTATCTTATTGCCTTGGTACGTTAGAAGTCTTGTATTCCGAATCGGACACTAACGACTCGACGGCAGGAGAGAGTCGCGGCAGACTGCATTAGCCTGATCAACCTTCAAGGCAAGCTAGACTGCACCTACGTTGTTGGCTTCTTTTACAGTCCGAAGCCCCAGCGTGCCAACTTGCGCGAACGCTGGCCGGATTCGGTTGAAGACAACCTCGAACGCCTCCAGGATGCCGGTCTACCCTACGATCGCCAGATTCCCAAGTGCTCCAATTGCAAGGGTAAGTTGTCTCCACCAGCACAGGGATCCGAGCTGACACTGCTAGAAATGGGACACACTGCCCGCGGCTGCAAGGAGGAACGCGTTGTCATTGAACGCGTAGAGGTGGCGTGCGTAAACTGCAACGAGCCTGGTCACAGAGCTCGCGACTGCCAGAAGCCACGTGTGGACAGGTTTGCGTGCAGAAACTGCGGGTAAGTGACTCTGCCTGACTCTAGGTCTTCTGCTAACCAGCCAGATCATCCGAGCACAAAGCATCAGAATGTACCGAGCCTCGTTCTGCCGAAGGGGTCGAATGCAAGAGATGCGGAGAAAGTAAGTTGAAGTCCTCGTAGTCTTCCATCGGCACTGACAATCGCAGTGGGCCATTTCGCAAAGGACTGTCCGCAGGCAAGCGCCCCTCGAACCTGCAGAAACTGTGGCTCGGAAGACCATATCGCCAGAGACTGCGACCAGCCCCGCGACGTGTCTACCGTTACTTGTAGGAACTGCGACCAAGGTAACTCTGGTCATTATCGGCGGCATACCGTTGCTAATCTATTCTCCCAGTCGGTCACTACAGCCGCGATTGTCCTGAGAAGAAAGACTGGTCCAAGGTCAAGTGCAACCAGTGCGGCGAGAGTAAGTTCCCAACTATCCGTCCTTGCCATCGATTGTATACTAATTCTCTTCCACCAGTGGGACACACCGTCAAGCGCTGCCCGCAGGCCGGCGCAACCGATACTGACAACGATTTCAACGCTGGCTGCAATCAGGACGCGGGAACCAACGGCGGTTGGGATGGTGCCGACAACCAGGTTGAAGAGACTCCTGCTGCGGACGGCGGTTGGAATGCTGGAGGCGCCGCTTGGTAAATGTCTCGGCCGTGAAACGTTTCGATAGTCAAGTTGTGCATATTTGAGTGTCTTTTCTCAGTTCAACACACACATGGATGGCGCAGTGGCGTGTGAGGTGATGATGTGCTTATCCGCATGTTTTGACATTTGCGTCTTCTTTCCTGAGAGGGCAACCCCAGCCTTCATTTGTGTATCTTGATTTAATGAAGATACGTTTGAAACCATGCTGACAAATATCCTTCGTATGCATCATCTCGTACCGATCTGATCTCTACCCAGCATACAGCATACAAGACGCCTGAAGTCTCGACAGTCAAGGGAGTGAGAAGCTGTAGGGAATTGTATACCATTGTATCTTTCTTCTTTCTACAATCTTTTCTTTATTTCATTCCAGTGATGCTAGCTTTTCTGGTATCAGACGTATACTAGTTTTGTTCTAACCAGTCTGCTACAGAGCCGTGTATACACTATAGAATTAGTGTGTAAGCATATACCCAGAGCACTACAGCTACTTTGCCTCGCTAGGAATTACGACATCTTCACCTCAACTCTTAAGGACTCGAAATACCCTCATTCTTAGAAATTCCAACAGGGATTGCTCTCGATAAGGTACACCACACGGCCAATATATTTATCGCAACACCATGTAGTATCCAACAGGGATAACTACATCAGCTTACTAGTGTCCTATGCCAATATCACAGCCTTCACAGGGTGATATCTAACGCCTTTACTACTTTGAAGCTACACCTGGTTCTGTCCGGCAAGAAAGGAAAACGCGAGACCCAACGGAAGTTGACAAGGTACGCCAACTGGACCATCTGACAAACATTCACTAAAAGAACAGGCAAAGACCAGTGAAACAGCATTATCACCATACATCTATCTTTCCTAGCCAGTCACAGGGGATAAACAGTGTCTTTCATGACATAAGCAGCCATGAAGATGTTCTGTTCAATTCACTTCTGGCCGCATGCGCTATCTCTATACCTTGCTCCACGGTCTGGCCTGTTCCGGAATCCAGGTCCACGGGCTGAACAGCCCTCTGAGTGAAGTGAAGCGAAGTTGGGAATTTCTGCCGGCAGCAAGCTTAAATTGGCCATGTTGGCCTTTTTTCAAGGCTCCTTTTGTTTCTGCTTGCTTGCTTTTGCCTGTTGAGGGTTTCTCGCCTGTTTTGGGAACTAACTCTGGTATATCTACCCCCTGAACCCTCTGAACAAATGCCACGCAGACCCCCAGCAATTCCTCGAATTCTAGTGAAATGGAGCGAGGAGGAGAAAGAGCTACTGTGGCATCTACGGAACGAGAACAGCAATCTAACTTGGCTTGAGTTTCGGCAGGTATGTCACTGTTCTCTTCTCTCTTTTCCTGGATTATTGTGCTTGTCAATCTTTCTGTCCTTTTATGTCTTCCACACAATGTTTCAGTTTCTTTGAGCTAGCACATCCTGACATGGCACAGAAGTACCCTTTTGGCGACCGCACAGTCGAGTCGATGTGCTGTGTATACAACGTAAGTTTACCTTGACTTTAACATCTTATGCAGGTCCGGGGCTGACTGGTTCGTCGTTGCAGAGGATGAAAAAGGTCAGACTGGAACGTCAGTCACCGGGTGCCGGGACGAATGAAGGTCATTCTGCTCCCGTCCCGGCAAAGCGCTCTCTGGCTGCATCTTCCGAGAGTGAGCACCAGCAAGATGTTGACTTGTATGGCGGTCCGAGCAAGCGGTCTAGACATACTGGGGAGGAGCAGGGAGAGGATGAGGGCCACCTTAACAGCCAGACAAAGGCCGTAAGTCGGCACTGTGAACCCTAATGCAGCTTGTCCTGCTAACCTTGCTGACCAACAGAGGCATCCCGGAACTCGTCCAAGCCCATCAGTCTACCACTCAGGTCAGACAAGCCAGGGCAAAGACGCACCCCAGTCGAAGCACAGGCACACAGACGGAAGCGCAGATGCATCAGCTCCACAGCCAAAGAGCACCACCACCACCACCACCACCACTGCCGCTACTCACACTGCCGCCGCCAAACCCGTCATCAAGACCCAGTTGCCTGTCGCAGTCCCTGCCCCTGTCCGTCCAACTCCAACTCCAACCCCAACCTCGCTACCCGGAGCAGCAACCAACCCCCCAAGACACCGTCCAACCTTGAGAATTAACACGTCGTTTCCAGCACCAACCACGATGCCACCCGCCGCACACAACCCCATCCCACCTCAGCCTGGACTCCCTGCCCAACCTACCTCTCTGCAACCGCCCCTCCCAACCCCGTCCAACCCATCCAGACCTGCTCCCGCTGCAACTCCAGCACCACCCCCTCGACATGGACCCCATCACCCATCTCCGCTCCGCAACCACTTCTCTGCACGTCTACGCCACAGCCATCGAGAACATCCTGACCCCGTCCTTCCGCGAAACCGCCCACATGCGGCGACAATTGACCGAGCAGCACCGGGGCATAACGCTGCTGATAGACAGGTACCGTCAGTGCCAGGCGGAGTGCGCGGAGCTGCAGGTGCAGGTTGTTGGGCTTGGTCGGGAGATGGAGCAGATGAAGATGGAGATCCAGGGGGGAGGGAGCTCGAGGGGTGGTGATGGGGATGGGGATGCGGACGCCGACTCGTGATGGTGGGTTGTAGGTTTTATGCTGATGCTGGGTGAATGTGGATGGCTAGGTATGGTATGGTATGGACGGGAGGGTAGGTTTGGCGGGCGAGTTTTCTTTTTCTATTATTATTATTATTATTATTTTGTTTGCTTTATTATTTATGTATTTTTATTTTATTCATTTCATTTTATCTCTATTCTCTTTTCTGTAATACTCTCATAAATAATTACAGATATCTTTGTATCTTTAACACTCAATTTCTTTCCTCCCCCGATCCCAACTCCAAACCCTAATTAAATACAAATCAGGTCCGTTGAAGGTATGTTATTATAGATTTTTATCTCTGTCTCCCAGATTCTGACTTTAGTAAACGGCCAAGTTCTTCAACTGTTCCTGACATCCAATAGGAGAGCAGAGCATAGCGTACACAGCACAACCCTACTGCGTATATCTCTCTTATAATTCTAGCACCCTGTTGTCCAACAAACCCAAAATCAGAAGTGGAATAGGTACGCAGTACCCGATCTAAATATCGCCAATCACCCCACCACCGGCTTCGCAATCATCAACGCCAGCAACGAATGCGCCACCTCCGCCGCCGCCAGGGTCGTCGTCTCCGCTGCCGAATCATAAATCGGAGCGACCTCGACCACATCGGCCCCGATGACCGGCAAGCCGCGCAGGGCGTCAAGAATGGAGAGCAGCTCGCGGGTGCTGAACCCGCCGGGCTCGGCGGTGCCGGTTGCTAGTAGTTAAAATAAATTGTTAGTTTGGTTTCCCTGGTCGAGTAAGAGGTGATAAATGGAGTGGAAAATAGAGAAAAAGAAAAATACCAGGTGCAAAAGCCGGGTCGAGGACATCAATGTCGACGGAGATGTATACCCTGCTGTCGCCGACTCGGGACTTGATGGCGTCTACTACGCCGTCTATGCCGAGGCGGTCGAGGTCGCGGGCTTTGATCATGGAGAAGCCGCAGCGGACGTCGTTGCGGATGTCGCCTTTGGGGCGGAGGACGGGGGCGCGGATCCCGACGTGGATGGAGGTGTTGTGGATGAGGCCCTGGTTGGGATTAGTCTGGGATATTGCTGTATGCTGGTCTATGTAAATCTAGGTGTCGAGCTACCTCTTCATGAGCTAGGTGTAGGAAAGTTCCATGGTTGACGCCGCTGCGAAGATTAGCATAGCATTCTGTTTCCCTAGTAATGAAGACAAGCGTACGCGTAATGGGATATCCCTCCGCCTGAGCATTTGTTAGCCCGGTAGCTTGCGCTGGGCAGTTACATACCTAACACTTCCGGATCCCACGTATCTAAAAACATCAGCACGGACCGCAACCCAACCTAACCCAAGCCCTGCTTACCAATATGACTATCAAAATGAATCACCGACACCGGTCCCCAATGCTCATACGTCGACCTCAACGCCGACAAGGTAGTCGTATGGTCTCCTCCGAGGGTAATTATCCGCGGCGTGCGGCCCAGATGCGTAGTGTTCGTCTTGCGAGAGGAAACCACCTGCATCCTCCATTATGAGCTGGTCCAGACCCCTTACAGTGTTCCAAGACATATAAAAATAGCTCACCCTATGCGCCAGATCCAACTGCTTCAACGCAACGGTATTATCCAGCCACGTCAGCGGAGCATCGCCACAATCCACGAGCTTGGCCCAGTTCTCGAGGACGTTTTCGCCCGTGTAGATGTTCCACCCGGCTAGACGGCGCGCGCCCAGTCGGATGCCGCCGGGGCCGTATCTTGCGCCGGGGCGGGCGGTGACTGCCTGGACATGTTTATTAGCATCTTCGTTTTATATTTCTTATCCATGGCAGGGTTTGGGAGGCAGGGTAGGTACGGTGTCAAAGGGAGCTCCGAGAAAGGCGATGTCGTAGGGGGTGTTTTCTGCCTCGCTGTCGACGAAGCAATTCAGGTATGGGATATGGGCAAAAGTGGTTAGGCCGGAGAATTGGCTACCGGTGATGATATCGATTTTCTCATCTTGTTGGCCTAGGAGGACCTGGTTCGATTGCACGGCGGCAATGGGCGGGAAGGCTATCTCCCTGGCCAGGGTGGGTATGGCCAGTGCGGCCAGGGTTAGAGGAAGGGTGTGCATGCTGATAACGCGAAAAGTGATGAATGGGAAAGAAAGAAAAGAAGACGTGACTGGGATGTGTTGGAGGTTTGGGGAGAGTTGGAGTAGCGGGAATCGGTCCAGGTCATTATTCCGAGCCGCTTGCTTGTCGTCGACCGTCATCCCGGTTGGGGTCGATGGACCAGATCGACACCTGCATGTTGTACCGTGGACCACTCTGCAAGGTAACTAGTTTTCCTTCGCGTTGATGTGGCGCTGCTGTAGAACCAGGATAACAGATGACATGTGCATGGTGGGATCCAAAAACAGAAGGCTGGGAAATATGCCAGGGTCTCCAGGTGCTAGAGGAGCACATCTACTGTCTTAAATTTGCTATATTTGGAGTGATAGTAAGCAGCAGGACTAGGCACGGCGATATATCTAGTTATATAGTAATTTGTTAGCAGACTTTAAAATGCATGACCTGTTTAATTAGCTTCCAAATAAGGTTGAGTGTCATGTCCTCCAGCTTCCGCTGTCATGTCACTTGTGGACCCATCCCTGACAGGGCAAGTTGCAACCTTGAATCCTCTGGCACCGCTGGCCAATGAGATTGTTCATTTACGGGTAGTTAGGTTATCTTACCCTTCGGAAAAGGGAGGCTGACTGCAGCTGTTCCTGACCGTAGATTGATGGAAACAGAACTCTCTTCGATTCAGAAGAAATCTAAGCTATCTGCAGACGCTACGTCACCTCAGGTCGAGTCATCTAGATACCTCCGGCGCCTATCTGCCAACACCGTAGATCAATGTGAGCCTTTGCGTCTGTCATATTGAAGCTACGTGCCGATACCAATTACAATCGCTCTCTAAATCCGCTCCAGTTATCACAAAGTCATGCTCATGGGGCGGAACCAAGGCCCGGAGAAACATCTCCTCAAAGAGAATCACCAGCGGTGCCCCCGAGATAGCAGCTGATCCGTCCTCGTTTCTGGTAATATCCACAACCAGAGAGCCCTACAGAGCAGCACAACAATGAATACTATCTACTATACAACTAGATCTACTATTTGACAAGGTTGTTGACTATCCTTGCTACCCCTGGAGAGGGACTTAATGGTATCTAAGCAGAAGCCAAGATGTTTTATAGAGCGTATATAGAACGCGCAGAGTCATCTACTAGTATAAGTTATCTTACTTCCTGTCTGATCCTGACATTGCCTTATATAGTACATGTCAGTGCAAGATTCAAAATTTCTATAACTATAAATAAACACTGTATTACAGTAAGTAGGTATAGGGCTTCGATATCTGTTGTGTACTAGTATTACCTTAATGCTCCAGCTAGTAAGTGGGAGGAGGCTGTAAACAGTGCAGTGCCCATGCCATCTGTCTTAGGGTCCAAATAACTACGCTTCTGTGTCTTTGAAGATATACTACTAGTAGTACCAGTACCAGCTATTTGACAGAAGAAAACACGACCATTAGTAAGTAAGACCTACGAATACCCGTCCATGGTGGACACCCATACCACCAGTAGGTAGTAATCAAGCCGTCTTCTTCACATACAAAGTCTGCAGATTACAATAAGCCCTGAGCCCATAGATACCATTCTCCGTCCCAATGCCACTCTCCTTATGCCCCGAAAACGGCGCCCTCGAATCCCCCTCCAGATGCGTATTCACCCACACATTCCCCGCCTGCAACTTGCCCGCAATCCTCGCCGCCTCATCCAGATCATCCGACCAAACCGACGCCCCAAGCCCCATGCGCGTATTGTTCGCCCGCGCAATGACATCCTGCTCGTCCCGCCAGACCATGAACGGCAGAATGGGGCCGAAGGGCTCCTCCGTCGCGATGCGCGAGTCCTCGGCCGGCCGGTCGATGATGGTCGGGCGGATGAAGTAGCCCGGTTTGTCGGTGCAGACGCCGCCGTTGGTCAGGGCCAGCTGGTCCGACGGGATGTCGGCGAAGAAGGATTTCGCTTTTTCGTACTGCATCGAGTTCTGGATCGGGCCCATGAAGACGCCGTCTTCGGTGCCGGCGCCCATCTGGATCGTCTTGGTGTAGGCCGCTGCGGCGGCGAGGAAGCGGTCGTAGATGTCGGCGTGGACGTAGATGCGTTTTATGGCGACGCAGATTTGGCCTGAGTTTAGGAAGCCCATGGATGCGACCTGACATATGAGAAAGGGGGATGATTAGTTAGGGCTGGATTTGGTCACTATGATAGAGACCGGGAAGCGTATGTACCTTGGCCGCAACGCTCTCAACGTCAACATTCTTGCACACGATAGCTGCGTCATTCCCTCCCCTGAGTTTATTAGCCCACATCGTTTTCAAGGCACTCAACGGAAGTGAAGCACTCACAACTCCAAAGTAACCCTCTTCAACGTCTTCGACGCGCTCTCCATAACCTTCTTGCCCGTCGCCGACGACCCCGTGAAGCTAATCTTATCCACCCCCGGGTGCGCCGTCAGCATCGGTCCCAGGTTATCCGCACCAGACAGAGCCTGCACCACACCCGGCGGGAAGTACCGCTGCGCCAGCTCGACGAGCTTCAAGCCACAGTACGGTGTATACGGCGAGGGCTTGATGATCACCACGTTCCCCGTCAGGACGGCCGGGATCAGCTTCGTCATGCAGATATGCACGGGGAAGTTCCACGGGGTGATGCCGACGGAGACGCCGATGGGGGTGTGACGGACGACGATTCGGCGCGTCTCGCTGTCCTCGATTAGGTCGTCGGTTAGCTCGAGGGCGGCGGTGTTGCGGATCCATTCGACGGAGCCAGTCGTTTCGTTTGTTGCGAAGAAGAGCTTTACATGTATTATTAGCAAGGATTCTTTGTTTTATTTTCTTTTTCAAATCTAGTATAGGTGAGGGAAAAGGCGGCAAAGGAGAGATACCGGCTTCCCCTGCTCCTGAACAAGGAGCTTCGCAAAGTCCTGCGCATACTTCTCTACCCCGTCCGCGAAGGCAAGGACGGCCTTCTTGCGCTCGGCGACGGGCGTCTCGGACCAGGATTTGAAGGCCTCCTGGGCGGCGGCGACGGCCTTGTCGACGTCTTCTTGGGTCGAGACGGGGACTTCCGGGTTGGGCTCGCCGGTGGCCGGGTTGATGCCGTGGCGGGTCTCGGCAGTGGAGGTTTGTTTGCCGTTGATGGTGTTGTGGAAGTTGGTGAAGACGGAGAAGTCGTCGGAGATGGCCATTTTGTGCGGCTGTGTTGATGGCAGATATAGTTGAAGGAGGGTAGGGTGCGACTTTCCAAGGCGAGGCGGGGGTTTATTTATTTGTGTTTTGGGAGATGTACTCAGGGAAAGCTGTCAATAAGGTACACGCATGAATGTTCCACAGAGGGGTATGCTGCGGGGTTGCCGGCTATCATGCCTCTCACCGAGGGTGATCTTCGGAGTGTCTGGTCTAATATAATAAGGCCAACGGTTAGTTATGTGTAGTAGACGCCCGAGTCAGTTTGGGATCCAGTGGCCCATCTCGCCGAGGGATCAGCCCCCCACATTTTACCAGGGTGAGTACTGATAGGCCTTGGCGATGGGTCTTGAAAATGGTTCATGGCAGCATGATTGACCAGTGCTAATAATGAAAGAGAATTGGAGAGAAATGCAGTACTATCATGCAACTTTCTGCCCCCTACCCGGCTTTGCAATTAGATATACACTACATAGCAAGTACACTCACAGGAGGGAGGAGAAATGACACGGGACGTTCTTCCCGACACCAGTGTATCCTACCCCTCGACTGTTTGCAAGTCTCTCGTCTAAGCTGTACCTGCTTTTCCTGACTATCAGGTGGAGATCACCTTCGGCCACGGCAACGCTAAATCACCTACTAGGGCTCCAGTCAAGAAGAATCGTTGTCTGCGTTTGGAGCCAATACTTCATCAAAAAAAGTATGACAGCAAATCTATGAGCACAACACAGGCTTGTTCAGTGTGTCCTCCTGGTATATGGTATATGGTATATGGTCAATTTACTGCCTTACTACCTGAACATGGATACCTAGGTTACGCTGGTCCTTACCTAAGGTACCTAAACACACGGAAAGTGGGCCAGGGCAGGGCAGCCTTGCCCTAACTCAAGATCACTCCCGTATGTAGTACCCGGGTATACAGCATACCAACAACAGCAAACAGTCCATCTCAGCTATTCAGATTCTGCTCCGAACACATAGTCCAAGATTAAGTAGTTATAATATTATTAACTGATTAAGTCTGACCCGGCCCAGTATGCTGGCTCACATGCGTCCCCCTCATCAACTAACTAACTGCTGATCTAGACTTTCCTGTCTGGGCTTTATCCCCCGCCTTCCCCGCATTTCTTGTCCCGGATGCAAGCTGCCCCTACACTTTCAGGACTGAAGGTATATACATTATACAAGTGCTGGGCGGGTATTAGATGATTAAACAATCTGAGGAATATTTCACCTCTCCAAAATACAATCATGTGAGCGTGCCATAACTCCCAGTTTATAATGTATAGGCAAGTAAGTAACTGGTAAGTCGAGCCTACCAGAATGCAAAACCCTGGCCGAGCTCCCTTATCGGCGCCTACACGCATCCGAGGTACAGGACAGTCTGTCCCGGCCACAGTATCTTACCTTACCTACAAAGAGGTGGGGGAGCACATACCTAACCTTGGAAAAGCTTGATAAATGAGAACTGACGACCTTGATTATTGATTCTTTTCTTGACATGAAGGTTAAGGTGACAACATATAAATAAACACGTGGGATATTAACAATCCATCCCTATCCTACAATGGCCGGCCCAATCCGCCAACCCATCGACCTCGCCGCGCTCGAGAAATACATCGCTGAGAATGTCCCCGCGATAGAAACGCCCCTGGATATCAAACAGGTACCTTAACCCCTCCTGCCATCTTCTACCTTACGAATTATCTGAAAACAAACTAATTCAGTACAGTTCGGCTTCGGCCAATCCAATCCAACCTACCTGCTGACCTCGCACCGCGGAACGAAATACGTCCTCCGCAAGAAACCGCCCGGGGCCTTGCTCTCCAAAACCGCCCACCAGGTCGAGCGCGAATACCGCATCCTCCACGCCCTGCGGGACACGAACGTCCCCGTGCCGAGGGTGTATGTTCTCTGCGAGGATGCATCCGTCATCGGGACGGCGTTTTATGTCATGGAGTTTCTGGACGGACGCGTTTTTACGGATCCGCTCATGCCGGGCGTTTCGGCGAGGGAACGGGGGGAGATGTACGTGCCCGACTTCCTTCCCCAGCTTCTACAAATTTACAAACGCTATGTTTGAAGGTAGCTAGTGAGGTGAGGCTGAGTGGTATGAAACAGGTGGCGCTCCGCGATCCAAACCCTCGTCAACTTACACACCCAGGACCCCGACGTCCTGGGCGTCGGCAACCTCGGCAAACGCCAAGGCTTCTACGATCGACAGATCAGGACATTCACCTCCCTCTCACGACACCAGGCGCTGGCGAAAGACGCCGAGAGCGGGATCCCGATCGGCGCACTGCCGCATCTGGACGAGATGAGCGCGTTCTTCGCGACGAATCAGCCCGCCGACCGGACGACCATCGTGCACGGCGACTACAAGATCGATAATATCATCTTCCACAAGACGGAGCCGCGGGTGATCGGCGTGCTGGATTGGGAGATGGCGACGCTGGGACACCCGCTGTCGGACGTCGTGAGTCTGATTGCGCCGTTCCTGCCGCATACGTGGGGGGTTGGAGGGGCGCCGTCGAGTCTCAGTTCCCGGCTGGCGGTTGGCGCTGGCGAGGAGACGGGCCTGCCGAGTCTGGATGAGTGTGTGGCGCTCTACGCGGCGTCGGGGTATGATGTGACGGGGGATTTGAAGTGGGGGAGGGCATTTGCTGGGTTCCGGGGCGCGGTGATTATGCAGGGGATTGCGGCGAGGTATGCGAGGAGGCAGGCGAGTAGTGCGACGGCAAAGGAGTTTGGGGCGATTGCGTGGCCGACGGCCGAGGGGGTTTGGGGGCTTGTGCAGGAGTTGAGGGGGGAGAAGGACAAGGGGAGACTGTAATGGATAATGTCCGAAGGGCTGCTGCTGGTCACCTGACGTTAGCTATCTGCTTACATAAAGCACTTGCTTACGTAAGGAGCTCGCTTACATTCAGCTTAACTGGTGAATTTTGTAGCCATCAGCCACGCAACATTGCTGGGTTGAAAACAAAACTTGAATTGCACCACTATGTCTGAAGATTCGGGCACGATTAGCACGAGCAAACCGTTCAGCGGTGTGCCGGCTGCAGATGACAACATAGATGCCGCCACGTCCATCAAGTACTGGAACAGTGTTCCAGCTACAGCAAACTCCATGCTCGCAGCCCTGGGGGATTACCCTTGGTATTCGCGGATTGACCTGCGAGGATCCAAGACCTTCCTGGCCAAAGTCCGACGTCTTGTCCCCGCGTGCTCGACGACGGGGAAGCTGTCCGTAGGCGTTGACTGCGGTGCTGGTGTCGGCCGCGTGACGGAAGGCTTTCTCTCGGAAGTTTGCGAAACCGTCGACGCGGTGGAGCCTGTCGAGAAATTCACTCAGGTGCTTCAGGAAAGCGCGTTGAAGAAATCTGGAGTGGTTGGCGATATATATTGCGTTGGCCTGGAAGACTGGTTTCCCGAGAAGAAGAAGTATGACTTGATCTGGACTCAATTCTGCGTGGGGCATCTGAAGGACAGCCAACTAATTGAGTATCTGCAACGATGCCGGGACGCTTTGACCGAGGGGGGAATCATAGTGTTCAAGGAGAACCTCTCGACTGATCTCAACGGCAATGACATGTATGACGAGTTGGATAGCAGCGTGACCAGAACAGATGAGAAGTTTAGGCATATTTTCAAGTGTGCGGGCATGAATGTGGTGCTCTCGGAGCTTCAGACCGGCTTTCCTAAGCCCTTCAGCCTTAAGCTTTTGCCGGTCAGATTCTATGCTCTACGACCGAAGGATTAATCTCGCTCTATGTGGATCAACTCACAAGACTCGCGGGGCTGTTATGCAGGCTTGAAAGGGAAAGTTTACCGGCTGGCTCATGCTGATTGCGTCCTGGATGATGCGGCAATAGTTGTGGAATTATATGTCTCCATAATACCCAATATAAAGAAATTTTGCTAGTGCTATATACACGGCGTCATAGTAACCCAAGGTTGCAAAAGTCAGTGTTGGGTCAACTAATGCAGTGCATCCCGGCTACGGTAAGTTATTGGAGACTTGTGCTGCTTGCAAACCTCGCATTGCGCATCACGTGAGAGATAACATCGTCAGGCTTTGGAACCCGGGGGCCCCTGAAAACTGAAAACTGCACTATACCACAGTTGATGATAGTGTCCCCATGCCCGGAGAAAGTAGCGATATGACATCAGACGCAGAAGAAGGTCGATATTCCCGCTCGATACGTTGGGCGACATCCCACGGCATCCGAGTGAACGGGGTCGCCCCAAGCGAGCTTCCCGGGCGAGGCCTCGGAATGGTGGCAACCAGATCGGTCGAAGTAGGTCCATACCACTAGAACCAACCTAAATCAGCCACTGCAATGCAACTCAGGCCAGGTCAAATTTTCTCATGGGAAAATAAATCAGCTGACTGCAGATAAATAATAAAAGAAGGATGAGATTCTGGTCGACGTCCCGTCCGCCCTGATGCTTAACATCGACTGCGTTCCCGAGGCGTTTATTGAGCGGTTCCCGGAGGGGGCATCTATCCATGGGATATTGGCAGCATACCTTTCCAAAGGAGATGCCAGCTCGCTGGAAAGGTGGAAACCATGGCGTGACACCTGGCCTGATCCTCAGAGCTTCAAAGACTGTATGCCGATCGCGTGGATCGGAGCGCTCGAATCCGCAACTTCTTCGTTGGAACATAAGCCGGGGGGTAAATATCATCTTTTACCGCCTGCTGCATCGGGTTCTTGGAATACTAGTAGTCTGCCAGAGGGCTCAACGAGGGATGATGCCCCCGGAGGGACCTATCAGGATATTCTCCCAAAGCAGGAGGAACGGATTTCAGCCGCGTGGGAAACTGTTCGGGAGGTGTTCCCGGATACGAACTGGGATACGTTCTGCTATCACTGGTTTATCGTCAATACTAGGAGCTTCTACTATGTGTCGCCGGGGGAGGAGGAGCCTGAGGATTGGAACGATGCAGTCGGTTTAGTCCCTATTGCGGATTACTTCAACCATGCGGATGACCCGGTCAGTCAATTTAGCGGGTCTATTGAGATATGAAAGCAAGGTACTGACTTGGGTGGAAGGCGTGCATGGCGACGTTCCATGAGGATGGTTATACTCTCAGTGCAACCAGACGTATTGGTAGGTGTCCTGATAAAGAAACAAGTATGATGGACGGGAAGACTAACTTTGATACCATGTTTCTAGAGAAGGGCGAAGAGGTCCACATCAGCTATGGCTCACATACCAATGATTATCTTTTTATTGAATGTCAGTGCAGAATCTGGGTGCTCCAACAGTCAAATACTTACTTGAACGCAGATGGCTTTTTCTTGGACCATAATCCTTCTGACGCCATATTCCTGGATGACTTGATATTCAGGGAGCTCACGGAATCTGAGCTAGAGACACTGAGATATCATGATTTGTATGGGTATGTGCATTCTTAAGTATTCTAACTTACAGCACGCGGCTAATATGGGCATCCTTCGACCAAGTGATTATAAACTCACCCACCATGGCGCATGCCCAAGGACTCAGGCTGTTGCATGTATAAGATACATGAGTTCCAGAAAGTGGGAGGACTACGTATTACACCATTCGCTCAACAACACGGACCGAGAAATTATGACAGACATAATCAATGGTTGGGTACGCGCATACCTGAAAGAATGTGATTCGACCATTCAAACTCTGAGCACCATGCGGAGAGAAGTCTCTTCGGTTCCCGCGACAAATGGAGAGGGTGCTTCTGTCCCCGTGAAACTCTCGACGCTGTTGAAAAGATGGGAGCAAATCCGATGTCTGTGCGAAGCTACGTTGCATGGCTCCAGCAGGCATACAGGAAGCACGACAGCATGACGGGAATGAGATATGGTGGTACACTTTCATTCCTTGCTGAGGTACCCGTTCCAAAGATCCTGCTGCTTGCATTACCTTATTCGCGCTTCTCAATGTTCTATAATAATGAGGCGGAGACTGAAGAGCAGGCGACTGTCCTTCCTTAACAGTCCTGTCCACATGGTAAATATGAACTGCCCGCCCTATTCGGCGAAAGCACGTCGTAGTCCAACCCTTATGAATTCAGAAATTCCACCCTGATGGTATCTTCCAACCTCCACTCAGATCTGTCATTGCCTGATGAGGATTTTTAGAGCATTCCCTGTCAAGGGATCATGCATGCAAACTTGATATCTTCTAAGCAAGTATATTATACCTGACCTTATAATACTATAGTCAGCAGTGCTGATATCTCTAAAGTTTTAAGTAATACTAGAGCTAGAATAGTTAATTCTAATTATAAATAAATTATATAGTCTCTGCTCTATTATCGTCTGTGATTACTATGCAGGTTCTGCAATCTTGTTAAGACTTATTGATTGCTAAAAGGTCTGCCATCTTGTTATCCCCGTACCGCTGATATTAGCAGTCAGGATTAGAGTCTCCAGTGCATATGCGGTCCTGGAACTGCTTCTGGATAACAGGGGCTTCTGTCATGGCCCCGGGTAAGTAAGTAATAGTTGACTAACTATTCGCTGTACCGTTAAAAAAGAAAAAAAGAAAAAAAGAAAAAAGAAAAAGAAAAAGAAAAAGAAAAAAAGGCAAGAACAAGCTGGCCATGCTTGCTTCACTTATGGGAAGGTCTATTTTGATTATCCAGGCCAGGGACAGTCATCTACATGTACTAATACCAATATAATAATGCTCTAAATCTATAGTAAATACTACCCATATTCAGTAATAGTAGACCTATGTCTATAATAATAATAGTCGTACCTGTAATAATAGAGTAGAGCTAGTAGCACTGCGCTAGGTATGATAGGTAGGTACCTTGGGGAGATGGTCAGCTGGCATGCCTAAGGTAGCTAGGGTAGTCTAGTAGCCCTATCCTTAACAGGGAGTAGCTATGTTAGCATTAATAGTTTTAAATCTAAAAGTTCTTCTTTATCTACATATTTCATTACCCAGGAAGAGTAAAACACCTGCTGGCCGGGCATTTTTGAGGTTCTAATATCAACCAACCATCACGGCGCCCTGCTCCTCCAGCCATCTGGTAAGCTACTAGATAACGTGCGTCAACTACCCTGAACAGGCAGCGTTTGCTCGCTCGTACCTAGTACCGCCCGACTCGGACATAGAAGACTGGAGTGCTCTATCATTGATACTAGTACCTCAGGTCGTCATGATCCCAGCCTCCCAGCATTCCCAGCCATCAATTTCAGCAGATCCGCAAAGGAGAACTTGTGTTCTCCCAGTGCCTCCAGGCGCTCGCAGTGCTCTCTCGCTTTCCTGTTCTCCTCCCTCATCTCCTCCATTTGATTGGCCAGAGCAGCAAATTGCTCCCTCACCTCTTTTTTTTGTGCTGCAAATTGTTCTTTAAGGCTTTTGTTTTCGTCCTTGACTTCCTGCAGCTCTTTTCTCAGGAGATCGTTCTTTGCCTCCAGTTGGGCTTCTTTCTCGCTTCCGGCTCGGTAGACTTGTACCATGTCTAGGACCAGGGGTATGAGGGCCGGTGGGATAATTGAGGAGTGTGGAATCTGTCCTGCGGATAGTGGGGGGTGTGCTGTGGCTGATATAGGTGTAGAGTTTAAAGGGAGATTGGTCATAATTGGAGCTTTGGTTGCAGCCGTGCTTGGGTTCGGTCGTGCTTGACCCCCCGGCGTTGAAGCCAACTGGCTAGTTGGAGCTGTGGCCGGGGGCACCCATTGTAGTTTCGGACGACCAGTCGGCGCAGAGGACTGGGGGTTATGTTTCGCTCTGCTTGCGCTGCTGGCACCCTGATGAGGTCGGGGTTCCAGTTTCTGCTTCATTACCTCGGCAGCTCCAGCGGGCGGCAGAGTAGTATTTTTGGACCCTTGTGCTGCAGCCTGACAATCAGGAAGTGTTTTGTCTTGTTGCTGGCAGGGCGATGTCAGTCCCTGCAGTGGCCTGGTAATCTCCGCTGACAGCTGTCGGGTTTGTGATCCATGCTGTGCTTCTTGGGATCGGAGCGAGTAGCCCTGCAGCTGAAGAAATGTTATTAGAGAGGGATTATCGTCTTTGATGGGACCTTTACTCACCGGCTTTGTCTGACCATCCTCCTCGATATCTCCGTCGCTGTGGTCGCTCTCCTCGTCTTCTTTGTCTTCCTCGTCTTGTTCGTCTTGTTCGTCTTGTTCGTCTTGTTCGTCTTGTTCGTCTTGTTCCAGGCGAGGCTGCTTGGCTTGGCGGCTGTCCCGGTTGATTTCTGCCGGGACCAGCGGCCGCTTTGCTGGATTTATATTTTTTCTCCCCTGGAGTCGTTTTCTGGTGTTTAATTTCTCCATCCTCTGCTGGGGGTTAGCGTGGCTCTCACGAAGGACACGGTATGGGAAGCTCACGATGTACTCTGTGTAGAGGGCGAGTTTGCTTCGGTCTGGAAAGAAATTCAACTATTTTCACGGTCAGTCAACTGGATGTCCTGTCGAAATGACACCGCAAAAGCAGCCATAGACGAGAATATGGTAGTTTGCACATGGTGAAGGTCTTAAGCAACAAAATCTTGTAAGATGAAGCAGGAACGACAAACCTGATAGAATTGAGTCCAGCTCAGGTGGCTATGGAGTTTGCGCAAGTGCCAGAGTCGGCCTCTCTCTTCTTCCGTCCACCGTTTTGACTTTTGCAAGTCTGAATATCCTGCTGTCAAAGGCATTGGGTCAGAGCTTCTCAGCAAGCAGTCAGATATGAGAATTTAGCGATGTCGCTTTTATAGTATGCTGGGAGAGCTTGATATTGTCCTAGGCAGTGGCTCTGTCTGTCTCCTTTTCTTTGCTTTCATTTTAGGGGTCGGGTGCTTCTCTTTCTTTTCTCTTTCCTGTGCCTAGACGGTGGCTGCAGGGAGGGGGTTTGGGAGAAGTGTCTGTGCCACCAGTCAGATCAGCTGGAAGGGGGAAGGAATGAGAAGGAATGGAGCGAAAGGCTGAGGATCTGACCGAAGTAATTTGGAGAATGTTGGCAAAGGTTAGGAAAATCTTCCAGCGATTGGACGGGATGGTGAGCGAGTAACCGAACTTGGAATCTCGCTGCCATCTCCTGGAGGCTCCAGGCTCAGCTTCCGGAAGGTCACAGCTGGTAATTGCATCCAGCTCCCGTATAGTAGTACTTAGTGCGTACCAGTATTTGCTGCTAAACTACAGCTATTTGCTACAAGTCATGTATATTTAGACAGCCAGATTACTGTATGTACACGAGTAAAATCCAGACTGATGATAGGGGCCATAAATTGCGGCGCAGCACTTGCATCTATCATGAAACAAACTAGCCTCACTGCACCTCAAAACTTCCTAGACTACCTAAGTGGATAAGCAAGGAAATCTCAGCAACTGTTGGTCTTTGTCCAAAGTACAACTCTAACCGAAACAGCTTCCCTGGTCAGTAAAGTAGAGTCTCAAGCTGTTTCCAAACACCGGGAATGTAATATAATTTTCTGACCAGAACAAAGAACATACATAATATACTTGGCAAATACTTACTAGTTGGGAAAGTAAAGGTCATTAAGGTAGAGATATGATACTATCACATTATTAGCATGCAACCTGATTACAGTCAAAAAAAGAACCTGGCCCATATGGCTGATACTCGAAGTACTAGACACTACTAGTACTACCTAACAGTCACAAGACCATATGCAGGGGGACATGAAATGAATCCTGAATATGGCTTACACCATTAGATATCTCCCTACATTAGTTCATATGGAAGGGCTATATACGTCAGGGATTCAGTACCTGGATGAGCTGGCTAAGTATACAACTAATTTAGAGTAAGCAAGTCCAAAGTACTGCACATCATCATTTCCTTTTTGTTTATTTGTTTGTCTGTTTACTTTTGAATGACGAATAAAGAACTGGCGAGATCAAGCTGAGTGGGGTATCTTTTCTTTGTTCCAATTCTTGGTACTCTGTACCTAATCGTCACCGGTCTTTGTCCTGCGTGCAATGTATGTACGAGGATAATTTACCTTGGCATGGGCCTCCTCTATCAGACCTTGTTATTCAGGTTACAGCTCAGGGGAGATGCTTCTGGCCACGCAATTCGGCCTGTAAGCGAGAGACCCAGCTCGATCTGTATTTAAAACCTTAATCCGGCACTAAGTAGAAACCAACCCCGGCCAACTTACTCCGTACCTAGGGGCCTGAACAGGCGAGGCTGGTCCAGTCAACACTCAACCAGTCAGTCGACTAGTCCCACGGGAGAGACTGCGGCGCGGGCCGGTCGCTTGCGGGTCGGTCGGTCCCATCATCGAGTTTATGCGAGGGTAGGGAGTACCTGAGAAAGAGAAGTAGTTAGGTACCCCAGTGTTCGAAACCTAGCAGAGCTGTTTACAGGACATTCTAGTTCATGTAGTCTGAGGTCACTGCACTCATATAACTGCAGGAATGTGGCTGCATTTTTTTTTTATTATATATGTGTAATAGCAAATAGTCCTCCTTGGAATAGAATCAAGCTAGGAGTGTGATAGAGTGACTATTCTGGAAAAGTCGCCAAGCACCACCTGTCCCCTGATTTTCGCGACATGTGCAACCATGGACACTGTCATCAACCAGAAACAATCTACCTACCTACTGTCCTGACTCAATTCTGGTGAGTATTATAGTAGCGGTACCTGTCTTTTACCTGAATGTTCTATATAGCCAACTGGACTAACAAAACCAAATGGCCAGTTAAGGCAGCGGTAGAAACATTCAGGTATGGCCAAGCTAGGCACCATGGTGACCATGCCACCTACACAGCATAGCAAGTGATGAAAGTTTGCACTTATATATCAGAAGTAAAATAGTAAGTAAGTGTAACTGCTAAGGTTCCAAGTTATGATTAGATAATAATAAAGGTGAGTACATGTACTGACAGAAGCTGTTAAATAATAATATATCTAGGTAAGCCAAGCTTAGGTTGCAATACAATAACAATCAATCTGTTGTTGCCTGATGATCCAGGCATATATTCATATTGCACTGCTGACCAATCACAGCTTTACCTACACCGACCTACTGTGAGTTGGCAGATCTCCAGCTCCATCTAGCCTGCTTCAACGTCGGGTGAAGCCCAGCTACAGCTGGAGGTTCCTGTCACCTTCCCAAACAGAGCTGAATATTCACCACCAACATGAATCCACTAGAGAACCATCTTTAGGTTACTGATGCTATGCTCTAATTCCGGCAATAAATATAAGAGAAATAAAATATGTTCTTTTTTCTTTTCGGGCGTCGACGTCTACTATACTCGTGCATCTATCCTTCATCTGGTACCAAGTGTTGTCCCCTTGAATTACCTTACCTTATCTAGGTAGGTCGGGTATAGTACCTTATCTATCAATCTTGGCTACGCCGACATCAACAACAGAACATCAATCATGACGCGGAATCATCGAACCATGTCCCCTGAAAATGAAAACGTACTTAGTACACCTTACCCTCCCCATCCCATCGACTCATCGAGCCACTCACTAAGAAAATCTGCCAGATGCCCGGACTCCAGCTTACAGCCGATGGTCAATTGCCAACACTTGCCGGGAGCCGGTGGTCCACGGAGGAGAAGAAGAGGCTATGGGATACGCGGGCCTTCTACGACGAGCTTGACTGGGATGAGTTTTACGCGGTATGCTTTTTTTTTTTTTCCAGGGATATGTTCACTGACATCCTGCAGTTGCGTCTGTTTCCCGGGCGGAGTCTTGAAGCATTGAAGCGCACATACAATGTTAGGTTTCCATGTTCCATTGATCCGTCTCTATCCTGAACCGGACTTCTTCTGACTTTCGCAGCGAATCAAGGAGAGCGATGAGTTTTACGGGACTGGAAAAGCTCACACCGTGGATGACGGCAAGCGTTCGTCTTCGTCGAGCTTATGGAGTATGGAATCGCTGGACTTGGAAATGGCTGGTGAAGAGGTATCCGAGCCCTCCGGACGGCATGATAAGGATGTCGAACCCGCTGCGGACAGTGACACAAACGACGAGGACGGGGATATCCAGGTTGATGGCAGACCAAGGGCTGTGAGTTTACTTCCTCCACTGCCACTGCGCACATGGGTTCTGACGACTGTCAAAGCTTAGAGTCCGTTCCTCCCGCTTGACAGACCAGTCACAAACAGCATATTTCTCACTAAGGGCGTCCTTGAAGGCAAAGTCAAATCTTAGAGTGACAACATCAACCAGTCCAACGGGGTATGCGGCGCCAAAGCACAGACGACGCACACGGACTATAGAAACTGAGAATAGCCACGCTACACCACCGCATATTCAACAGAACTCTGTGGAAGGGCCTCACACTGGAGCGTCCCGTTATCTGGAACAGTATTCACAAACTTTTAAACTAATGCACGCGCGGAACAATGACCTCTCCGAGAGGCTAGAGCAACTGGAGACTGAGAGCCAACTCCTCCGCAAGGAGCTTGCGGTGCAGAGAAGCGAGATTGACGAGCTGAAGATGGAACATGAGAGGGACAGTCAGCGGATTGCACAGCTTGAGAGATTCTGTCAGCAGTTCAACAATATTGCCTGGCCGGGGACGTAGCTCATTCTCAGGCTTGGTGATGTATATCCTGTGCTTATCCTGGGGAAGGCTTTTCTGAGGAGGGATTTTTGTATACTGGGCTCAAGACAGGGGCTGCAGATTTATGAGTACTGCAATTAATAACGCCGGTTTCATTCTTATGTCTTACTAGGCAAATCTGGACATGAGTACATAACGATCATCAATGGAAATCTTGAATCTGACCTAGGTGCGCATGGGTAATGGCAGCTATCACCCTCATATGATCCTAGACAACTCATAGAAGACCCTGCACGTTCCATATACGCTCTGCAAAATATCTCAACTTTTGCTCAGGAATTACTAGGTCTTTCTCTAGAGGCTGACGAGGAGGGCGGTTAACAATCTTGTCAAATGGTAGATCCAGCTGCGTGGTATTCATCAGTGTGCCATTAACGTAGCACTCTCCAGTGACAGATGTGGTGCTATCGATTCGAGATAGTTTTATGAATGCCGTGCAGGATGTTGAAGGAGTGGACGACCTCGTAGGGGTTCCAGGTCCGTGAAGCAGCTCCCATCGACGAAATATAATCTCCGGATATTCGCGTCTGATGCCGATCGTAACGACAAGATTGACGGGTGAAGCGTTAGTCTCAAGCCAGCCGTGTGCGTCGAGTGCCAGGTGCCGTGCAGACTCCGACAGTCCCACTTCAACCACGAAGCTCAACCTTTCAACTGTTGAACCAGGCGCCCAGCAGCAGTCGGCTTCCTTTTTCCAGTTTCCAAGTGTAACTGTCGTTGAACCAAAAGGCCACACTTCACAATCAATATTCATCGCACACAGCTCTTGAGATATAAGCAAATCGAATGATCTTCCCGCGAGTTCATGAGCGGGGCCAGGCATTAGTTTAGCGATTAAAGTTCCCGTTTTTAGATTAAATGAGAATCGACAGTATTTGCTTGTTCGTGATTGATCGTCGCTAAGTTCGGAAGATTGAGTGAGGGGCACAGACGTGAAGACAAGATACTGATCCCGGATTTTGTCCTGCTGAAGCATGTGCTGATGGTGTTCCAAAGTTTGTCGTAAGCTCGCATCAGTCGTGAAAGATATTTGGTCCGCTCTCTTCGCTAGTTGTTCCAGGGGATCCTCGATTTCAGATACAGCTGATGACAGATCAGAGTGCGAGAGCTCAGAAGACGAAGACTGAGACCCGTCTGATGTGTGCTGAGCAAAGTCCATGGTGCGTGAGAAGGTAGGTAAAAAGAAAAAGAAGAATAGAAAGAAGCAGAAGTTAGGTGGAAAGAAAAGCCCTGAAGAGGAAGGCAGGAGGAAAGACGGGATGGGAAAGAAGAGCAAGGTAGGAGGAAAGAGAGAATGAGGAAGGTAGCTTGATGGATTGACGGGGGATGATGACTGATAACCTAAAAAGAATAAGGCGGTAAAATCACCAACCACCACTTGAGTCCCGATCCCATTTTTGCCTGTGCAAGGCAGGTAAGTAATCTTAGAACCTTAAGTAAAGTTATACCTAAGTTACAGAGGGTGACGTGACAGCGACCCGCTGGAATGACTGCATTGACGGAGTAGCGAAAGTAAGTAGATAGGCACCGCACTTTTACCATATTTCCCATCCTCATCATCATCATCCTCCTCCCTTCCCAGCCCCTAGAGATGGTTTGGCTTAATGCTTGCTTGTAAGATGAATTACTTTAATTGCATTGTATGAATATACTCTTCGTCCGGAGTTGGTGGAGTATAGGTCTAGATTAAGGTAAATTCTTTGCAAATTCTATTCCCTACAGCCCCATACTGTGTGGCTGCATAGAGAAGAAACTGTGTCTAGATATATCTCAAGAAGAGGAAAGGTGACTGGCGGTCTTTAACTACTTCCTGGCATATCTAGTAGATGGTTTCCTGCTGCTGGGCTGAAAGATGGTCTTGCTCTATCCCTGCATTAAAGCAAGCCAAATCCATTATGGTACAGTGTAAGGTCATTCACCACCAAGCTATCTTTATCAGGAAGTTGAGCGAAAGGAACCTCCCAAGGCTGCTGGGCATCGGTTTCCCCTTCCTCCTCCTCCAGCTCCGCCACATTGCTCGAAGCGCCGCTGCCGGAATCCATCAAGTAGAGCCGCTCTCCTGGAGAGTCCGACGCCAGACGCTCTGCATACTGTCTAATTTGCTCGGCGTACTCTGCCAATAACGGGATCGTATCTGCCAACGTTCGCATCACCCCACAGCTAACGCTCAGCTTGCGCAGACTGCTTCTCCGTAGTGTCGGGTCTGAGGATTTGAGGTCCTGGAGAAATACCGTCGTTGCCAGGACTACCTTGGCCAGCGCGCCCACATTAAGGCAGAAGCTGATGTTGGCAGCCAGCAGCGTTGTGGCAACTCCCAATATCCTCGTCGCCGAATGCCGTAAGCAGGGCCGCTTGGAGTCGTTTCGCACCGTGTAATCAGTCACATCCTCCACCCGGCTTTCATTCTCTCCAACCGCAAGCGACATGTTATCCTTGTGCATCAGGAGATGTGCTGACCAGTAGGTCAACTCGACCATGGCCATTCCGAAGGTGACACCGGGCTGATCCGCACTCCTCGCGCATTGTCGGATATTCTCCCATCGCAGCTCGGGGGGCAGCTCAGCATACCATGAGACAAGCTGCTGGGTCATGTACTGTTTTAGAGCAGGCAGCGGAGTGCGGGACTGCTTCCCACGCCAGGGTTGGATGTCTTCATACCAGCTGCGCATGATCTGATAGATCCGATTGCTGAGCTTCGCCTTGAGGATACAGACCATGGCGATCTTGACGGCTGGTCCTTGCAATGGGCTGCCTTCCTCCATTCCGAAATCACGCAAGGATAACATGGGCGTGTCCTGTGGCCAGACTCGGGGCGGTTGGCCGGTGTACATACAGACATCACATTCCTGCATCAGAACTGTCCACCATAAGATTCTCCGGCGATTGGGCTCGGAGCTATTCCATGAGGTTAAGTCTGTCCTGTAGAGCTTCATATTATGTGCGTAAGAAATTGCATTGCCACTCCAAATGTTGCAGGCTCGGGCGTTGAAGTGAGTTGTGCGGTGCGCCAGCAAGATGGACGCCTGGCAAAGGACTGCCTGATCTTTTTCCACCTCCAAATCAACCAGCACCTGCGAAGAATAGTTAGGTATAGCTTGTACCAGCGTGAAGGCCGCTCACCTTGGCTTTCTCATAAGCCATCTCTCTCGCAACTAGCTTCGTGGTGTGAGAAAGCCGCTGGATTATGCCACCATCCACGACACTGAGGCCAGCGAACATCACCGCATGATATAGCAGGAGCGATATCCTGACTTCGGATGACCCACCATTGATCGCATTTCGAAACTGTGCCAGGTCGACGATCGGGACTAACGGATGCAGGAATTCTTCGTATGTCTTCAGGACCACCTGTTGAAGTCGAGGCAGCAGCGTGAATATTGATCGCTGTTGTAATATGGCTAGATCCGCGGCATTTTGCACATGGAGTGGTTTGATAAATCCAGGCAGGTACATCTCTCTCCGCTGCTTCTCGTTCAAGAACCAGGGGCCGAAGGGGGCCCGTTGGAAGTTATCGACGTTGATGGTAATCGATGGCCAGGGGCTCTCTCTCTGCCCACGGTAGTTGGCAATTTGCATGCTACTCTCACAGTGCCCGGCATCTCCCATAGCCCGAGGGGATTGGATGGATTGCATGCAACCACGCTCTAATATGTCTGGCTGGTAGATATTCCGTGGAACAGATGCAGGCTGCAACGGGCCAAAGATATGCTCATTGCCGGTTTTGCGAGAAGGCCGACGTCTGGGGGTGAGGATCTTGCATTCCACACCGTCGAGCAAACAGTTTGTACATGAGCCAGTTTTGTACGCCACATCGCATCGGACTTTCCGCAGTCTGCATTGACCGCATGCGAGTGCCGCTCGTCGTGGGATCGGTTTTCGCTGTAGACGCTCGGTACCTGCGGAGTCATGGAAGTTGGTGGCAGGTCCAGCTGCATGACTAGGAATCTCTTGCATTGCTTTTGACATTGAAAGTATGTAAAATGAGACAAAGACTTAGGGATAGATTTAGTCAACGAAAGTCTTGACGCAGTCTGGATTGTAGCCCAAGAACGACGACGACTTGCGGTGGGGGGTGGAGATAGGAGCACTGGGATTCAGGTGCTTAAGAGTTGAGAGAGCAGGCCTTGTACTTACTTCATAAACTCAGTCTACTATGGAAATCAAGACAAAGAAAAAGCAAGATTGTCTGTTAAGTTCAAGAAGGCGAAAATCAGCACAGGGAGTCATGGAGCATCACGATGATTAAGTTGGTTCGGCACTGAGCTGGACCCTGAGCGTTGTGACAGGGCTGTCTACTCTGCAGCTAGACCAGAATAGCGCTAACAGGTATGAGCTCAATGGGTCTGGGGCTCAGAATTGAGATGTGCACAAGGAAATTACGGTGTACGATAGCTTGGTGGAGAGTACTTCGTACGTCCATAGTCGTTCAATCCCGGCCTGATAACCTGTAGACACAGAGAACTGGCGGGGTCTATCAACGTTGAAGGATCAGAGAACAAGGGTCTATGCTCGACTCGAAAGACCAAATACGGAGCCCAAGCATACTAGCCAACTGGAAGACAAAGAAAGAAGCCCAACCCCGGCTGAGAACCCGAACGAAAGCTGTTAGTGACCGAAAGTACAATCCTTCCACCTTGGCTTTCATCCCTGACCGGCTCCTCAAGACACGCTGCTTTTGGATCCTGCTTTGGGAGAAGGACTATTTATTTTCTTGAGAGAGCCCATCTCCCTTTAATTCCACAGGATGGGACGAGATCCCTGGCGGTCTACCGAGTATCTTAGTTACCCTGTACGCAAGTCGCCGCTCAGTCTACCCTTTTATCTCCCCTCGACACCCCCAAGTTCTCTGAGATGTGGCCAGGCATATTTTTCAAGACTCTTTTTTAAGTTTTATTCTCTCGTCGTCGTTCCAGTCTCTCGAGATCAGTTATCCAACCTTAAGTAATGTTTCTAGTCCTCCCTGTGTGGTCCTTAATGTCTCCCCTATTATCACTATCACTATCATCTACAACCATGAAACAGCACGAAGTCCTCCAGACTTAGGCTTTGACCGAGATCACGCTGTGGAAATGGAGTATACAAATTCTCAGCCACATCTCACCTCGGAAACGATGCTTTCCTCTATCCATGTATCTGCAGCTGCAGCCTGCCAACCACCACCATATCATATCAATATCAAGGCATAAGGCAAGCATGATGGCATAAATAGGCCTTTCGAGAATCTTAGTCCCGGTGGCTATCTGGTACATTCTCTGATCAGTGCATGAATAAACTCCTGGCGATTATGCCCCTATTAGATGTTAGATTTACAAGGTTACTACAGTGCTTGAGGTCTCCTGCTTGATGCATCACTGACCAGTAGTACTCTTCACTGTAGTTTTCAGGCAGATACGTGTATATATATATATATATTGGAGGTTCGTATGCAATATAGGGTAGACTTGAGCTTTTCCTTTTTTCTGTACAAGTACTGTTACTTTATACATATATATATATTTATTTTACTTGTTTATTTATTTTTTTATTTTAATTTTATTTTTATTTTTTCTGCTGCAGTTACAGTTGATTTTCAACTATTAGATACATCAGAACAAGGGTTAGGGTTAGGCTACCCCAGATAGCATCATCAATTAGTCCAGTAGCACTACCGGTGACAGTGGGGATAACCGCGTCCTCCACTGCGCGCAGTCACAGCCAGGTTAGGTTGCAAACATCATGTAACAAGCATATCCTCTGTAACCATAGCCTGGTTTCTGGACCGTGGTCTGAGTTTGAGGGAACTGGATTATAAAGCTGGGTTATGTTATAGCAGTATCTTAAACATTGGTATACTAAGTCAGGGCATATCATGCGCGTTGTCGCGACTAGGTTAGTTTTCAATTATATATATCTGCCCGCAATCTCTGGTGGTAGCTATTGATGAACATCATATTTCATTGAAGGACGACCCATAAATATATTGAGGACGTGGTATCCGACAGTCAACGGCTCTACAACCGGTTCCGACAGCGCCAGCACAAACCTAACGGAAGAGCCTACCCAAAAAGCCCCCAGCAAGGTTACTAACAATCGCGCCTCCAAACGCACTATTCGCATACGTCGACGCTTGACTGAATCGATCACAGCGAGAGAACGCCGTCGTGTTCGTGATCGTCAAGACGAGCGCAATAGCTACCGACACTCCCCCGTTAATAGCTGTCGCAAAACAGTAGAACGTGAGGAGACTCACCGATAAGACTCAACCAGATCACACTATTCAACCGCACAATCGCCAAGATTCCCAGCGCGATCCACAGCGCAGGTGTAACGTACAGACTCAGCCAGAAGAAGCGCTTGTCGGTTGCGGTGATGGTGCGGGTGTTTGGGTCTGCGGACTCGAAGACCCAGTGCGAGTCGCCGCTGGAGGTGTTGACTTCGTTCCACCAGCGGAGGCCAACGAGGCGGCGGCCGGCGATGTTCTTGAGGTAGTAAAAGTCCGCGGAGAGGAGGAGGAGGGTGAGGATGAAGATTAGGATGCTGTGTCTGTTAGATAATCGGGAATGGCTGGAATGGAGGAGAGAGGGTGAGGCTGTTTGACATACAAATTCTTGATAAAAAGGACGCCGAAGAGGTACATGAGGAGAGCGCCGACGCGGAATCCTAGGAAGATGAGGAGGGTGATTGGATGCGCGCTGAGTCGCCAGTTCAGCTCCCCTTGTTGCGGTTGCGGTTGGGGGTTGAGTGGTTGTTGTTCCATTTTGGCGAGTTCCCTGATGGAACGTCCACAGAATCAATTCACAATATATGAAAGAGAGTTCCTTCTGTCACCAGGACTAGTTGGTGCCCTCGCCGTGTGTCCAAGGGAGATGAGGGAGAGGATGATGCCGTTGCGTGTCTTCAATGGATGGCGGTGAAAAGCGGCAAAATAGACGTGCTCCACGGCTGGTTACATATCAATTGTTTGCAGACATCACACAAACAATGAAGCAGAAAAGGGAATACACCTTCCTAGGCCCATTCTAGGCTAGGCTTGGTCTAGCTATGCATGCAAGAATGTATCTTGTCATATCTTACAGTTGGCTGGGGCAGACATACTCCAATAAGCTCACATGCCCGGCATAGCATCAACCCGCCTAATTCGGAGAAGCCTTTATGCTCCCGAGTCCGAGTCCGCTGTTTCTCGCCGAGGATATATCCTGCCATTCTTCCCATTGCTGCCGTCCGCCAGCTCACAATCTTCTGTCAACCAGTCAGACTATCTCTACGCTAAGAGCCACGTGAATCATAAGGATAGAAATCCACGATGGCGGCGAGAAACACCCTTCGTCGCGCTCTTCTCTACAGTACGTCAATAGCTCTCCCCGCATTTTCCCTTGCTCCAAACATTCTCCCGCTAACCCGCGCAGTTCCCGGCTCCTCGCAGCGCTTCATCGACAAGTCGCGCTCCCTGACAGCCGACTGCGTCGCCTATGATCTTGAGGACAGCGTCACCCCGCACAAGAAAGCCGAAGCGCGCTCCCTGGTGCGGAGAGCTCTCGACCAGCCCGCGCCAGCCGGAATCCGCGAACGAGCTGTGCGCATCAACTCCGTCGACAGCGGCCTCGCCCTCGCAGACCTAACTGAAGTCGTACGTTTCCACTGCCCATCAGTCTACAGCGAAAACATAGACTAAGCACGAAATTAAATCCAAACAGCTCAAATCCCCTAACCTCTCCACAATCGTCATCCCCAAAGTCAACTCCGCCTCCGACCTCACCTTCGTCACAGACGTGATAACCCACACCCTCTCCCAACAACAACCCCAAGACACCCTCCCGGAGAAAAGACCACCAATCTCCCTCCTCGCCCTCGTCGAATCCGCCCAATCGCTCACCAACCTCACCTCCATCACCTCCGCCTCGCCCTTACTGCAGGGCCTAATCTTCGCCGCCGAAGACTTCGCCCTCGACCTCAGCCTCACCCGTACCCCGTCCCTAACGGAATTCCTCTTCGCCCGCTCCGCAATCGCAACCGCCGCCCGCGCCGCAAACCTCCCCTCCACCATCGACCTCGTCTGCACAACCTACAAGCCCAACGCCGACGGCTCCCCGCCCGCCGTGCTGGAGGAGGAATGCCGCGGCGGCCGCGGGCTGGGATTCAACGGGAAGCAGTGTATCCACCCGTCGCAGGTGGCTACTGCGCAGAGGATCTTTGGGCCGGATGAGGCAGAGGTGAACTGGGCGGTGAGGGTGGTTGTGGCGGATGAGAAGGCGGCTAAGGCGGGGAGGGGTGCTTGGACGCTTGATGGGAAGATGATTGATGTGCCGGTTGCCGAGAAGGCGAGGGCAATTGTGAGAAAGGCGGAGGAGTGTGGGGTTGATGTTGAGGCTTTGAGGGGGAAGTGGAGTGGCCAGGAGCCTGAGTAGGATGGCCGAGGCCGGGGTTCGTCGGGTCTTGCTTATTTCAGTGGGTGGGTTCTAAAGCGGAGGTATATATACATATATTGTATGTTGCGGTTACATATGCCAAACTCACGCATTATGGATTCGCTACTGTCGAATGGTATGTATGGCTATGCTCTATATCTATATAGAAGAAAAGAGCAACTGCGGGCCGTCAAGCTGGCGAGCCGACAATGATACTACGTCACGCGCTTAAGAAAAAAGCTCTAGCTAAGTTTACAAGACAGGCTGTAGGATATTGTTTGTATTCTTTACTGCTCAGATTCTACATCGCCCCGTTTAAGGAGCTGGATCTTGCCCATTGTAAGAACCGGCTGACCTGCATCATCCTTCTCATCGCCGCCTTCTTCAAGGCTCTTGGCTAAGGCCTTATCATAGCTCGACGGGTCAATGCCTAGGATGCCGCCAACGTAGCCGCCACGTTCTCCGGGCACGCTAAACTCTCGAAACAGGTACTTCCACTCATTGAGCCAAGCCTTGACGGCCTTGCCGATCTTGTCCTTGCCGTTCTTGGAGTGGTGTCCTGTGCCGGTGATGGCATAGATAACCCGTCGGCCTTCCTGCGCGTGTTTAAGAAGGATTTTCTCGAGGTATTCAATAGCCTCTTCGGGGTGCAAGCCGTGCAAATCGACGTAGAGTTCCTCTGCGGCGTCGTCCAAGCCGGCATTTTGTAGGTGCTTGTTTCGCTCCTCATATAGCTGCCGTGCCGCCTCACGGTGGCATTTACGCATGGCCTCGTTTTCTGCCTGGCCACGTAGAGACAGAGCTTTTGCTGCTCTCGCATCGTTCCGGTTCCACGCCTGAGCGGCACTGAGAGAAGTGATTAGTCTCGTCTTGACAAGCGGCCTGGTAATTGGCTTACCTCTGGAGAAACTTGTTCCTCACTGTGCCATGGCGAATGGCCTCCGTTCGATATTTGATATATTGCTGATTCGTCCGCGAACCGGTTTCGAGCCACGGGATATGTTGTGGCGCCGGAATCGACTGCGCAGCTGCGCTGTTTTCTCGCCCTTTGGCCCCTTCTCGGCTATTCTTGGAGGAAAACTTCCCCTTGCCAGGACCTGGAGAAGGGGACATGCGCACCACATCAGCTAAACATGTTGGGCCATTGTCTCTGGCAGAGTTATGTTCACGGTTTCTTTTCCCGTGGTTCTTCTTCCCTGAATTCTTACTCACGGCACCAAGGGTGGGGAAGGCATCAGGGTCATCGACGGACGGGGCCGATGTATTCGGCTCACGGTTCTGATGCCGGCTTCCTGGGCGCGAGTGAGGACGTGACAAATTCGTCATGCTTCCATTGCGCTTGCCGCTGCCGTTGTATGATGCTGCGTTCTTGCCTGGGAAGCCATACAGATAACCAGGATATTTGCCTCCAAGATGGCCTGCCCATTGATCGGCCGATCCACCTGCCGACAGAGGCGGGAAGGCCTCTGGAGCACTATCCACTTGGAACGCAATTCCGGCTGATGTACCGGTGGGATTACCATCAATACTAAGATTTGCAACAAGCGCAGATGGGTCATGAGAAAACGGACACCCATCGCCAGCAAGGCAGTTTCCCATCACCCAATACCTAGGAGCAGTCAGTCGTGCTGTTTCCAGCGAAAAGATTTGCTATAATATCGCAGCACTTACTTGCAGAGATGACTAGTCAGGTCGTGACTGAAACGGCAGTCTGCGCGGAGGCATTGGCCGGTAGACAGCCAGTACTTGCAGACAACCGGACTGCGGTTGTTGACTGGAGTTGGAGCGGCTTTATTCGGGTCCACGGACATGGATTTGCCCACAAGAACTCGGTTGTCACCACCTTCTGATGAATTTGACGCCGCTCCTGCGTCGGTTCCTTGGGAGAGAGCGGCAATAGTCGCTCCTAGGTCGTACCCATTTGCTTCTAGGGCGGCTTCGATTTCTTCATTGGATCGCTTATCCCCAAGAACTGTGCGCAGAATATCATGAGGGCTCATATCAGGTACAAATTCCGGGGCGGTTGCACTAAGACCACCATGAACGCTCAACCCGCCCGCGGACGAAGTCGTACTAATCGCATCGTCGGCCACCAGCCAGTCCACATTGCTATCATTTCCCAGGTCACCGTAGAAATCCGACACTTGGCTCTGATCAGAGAATTCGTATGCGTTCAAGTTCGGGGAATGAGGGATAGGCTGAGCAAGAGCAAGTCGCGGAGACGGACGGGGAGAAGTAAACGGCGACACTGTAGATGACAGTGCCGGACGCGGGAAATTATTCCGCGAGCCCTGTAACCATGATGTACTCCCAGGGCTCGTGCCCAGATTCGAATGTGGAGATAACGGGGTGGAAGATCGGGCCATCTGCCACGGGGCAGGGGACGAGCGACGGATCACCGTGTGACGGGGCGGCGGTGGGGAGGAATCCGGTAACGTGCGATTTCGATGTCGCCAAAGGATATCAAGGACAGCATTTTCAAGCGAAGTCCCTGATAAGGAAGTCTTTCCGCGGAGAAATTCCTCAATCTTCTCGACCTGATCTTCTTCGTCAAGGGATTTATCCTGGAGGATCTGGAGACAGTCCTCCAGCAGCTCTTCGGACACCATGCCGGATTATAATTGTCGATCCCAGCAAAGGTATAGACAAGATACAGAGAGAAGGACAGGTGATGAGGGGACGTAGCGCGGGAATGTGAAGGAGACGGGGAAGGCAGCGAGATGTGGGGTAAAGCGAGGATAAAGAGCCCGCAAGGTAGTTTAATTTGACAAAGACACGGAAGAACGAAAGAGGGGGTCAAAAATCGAAGTCCATGGTCCTTCTGGTCAGATTCTTCAGCAGACAGTATATAGAGCAGGAACAGAGGCTCCAGGGGAGACGGCGAACGGTCAGTAGAGGGAGATTGCTATGCGACAGGGGGACAAGCTTGCGGTCTGCGGCTCACATCGCATTGGGCCATGAAATGAGCGATAAAACCAAAGGAAGAAAACAGAGACTAACAGATTGCAAAGAAGCAGACAAACTGAATAGATCCAAACAGCAGGGGAACAAACCAGGACTGAGCGAACAGGAAAGGAAGAGAGAAGGAAGACGGAAGGGAGGTGGATGCTGATGGAAGATGGACGAGAGAAGCTGGAGGACTGGGATGATCGATAGGCTGAGACCCGCCCAACAATATTCCCTCTTTACCTAGAAGATTATTGAGCTGAAAGGCCACCGCGCTAGTGGACAGTGATCTGGACCGCCGATGGAGACTCCGAATATGGATCAGGACACGATCTCAACGGCTGCACAGATACAGATTCATCGTCTAGTCCTTTGTCGTTTCTTGCTCTTTATTTACCTCCCGAGTCGATAAAGCTGTGGGGTTCAAGCCTGGAATCTCAGGCCACCTTTCCCGTTCCTTGGCTGTCGACTCGATGCCTGAGGATCCCATGGCCTTACTCGAGCTGGGGAGTATCGATTAGTTCCACTAGTAGTAAGGGCACAACAGTAATAATGCCCAATGACTAGTACTACTGGTGTTACTAGTGCTATTGTAGGCACCTTCTAAGACGTTGCGCATTCAATAATCGTGGTGCTTCACGCTCTGTGTACTTAGTTAACTTTGTGGCGGTGCTGAAGTGCTGTAAATTATCGGTATTGAGTACAGTCGACTGGCCGTGACTCGCCGCTGAGTCGTATTTGACGGTATCAGAAGTTACATCTCAGCGCCTCGATCATCGTCACTATTAAGGTATGCTTGTTCCTCGCCCCCAGGCTGTTCCTAATACTCGACGTCCTGCTCTCCGGGCCTCCTCCGCTCTCTTGTCAATCGTCCCTCCTTTTTCGGCTTCTCTTCTCCTTTCGCTTAACTCTCACGAGACGTGCCTCTGGAATCGCTCCCGAAGATCGCTCTGCCCCGCTTTCTGGCGATCAAAAGATCATTTACAATCAGGCAGCCTGGAATTGCACCTCAGCTTATGTTACCGCTTCGCGTCAGCATCCTCCATTCACTCATGACCCTGCTCACTTCGAGGGCCAGAGTTCAGCGTCTCTGATTGACGACCCTCGAGCTTGTTGCTATCTCTCCAACCTTGCTTTCGCAGTTGTAGAAAAGCTCGAGCACCCCTGGTCTGACAACGCAGCGCGCACTGCAGTCGGCGAGAAACGCCGACCTGCCGCCCGCAGATCTTCCAAGCTCCAGACCGAGCATTATCATTCCATCATCATACCAAATCCTTGTCCATAGAGTATTCCCAAAAATGCCCGCTGATTATGCATCTACTGCGCGGGCTCTTTCCCTCCCAACATCTCCTTCCAGATCACCTTCTCCCTTGGAAAATGGTTCACGTCCGCCATGGAGTCGAGCTACGACCGCCTCACGGAATAGCGCCGTCTTCCCTCCCCGGAGATCATCCACTCCCACTCCGAAAGGCATTATGGCTCGAGTGACTGCAACGAATGCGCGCATGCTAGCAACATGGAGAAAGATGACGCTCTGGCAGAAAATCGGAACTGTCCTGGCGGTTATCCTCTGTAACGTTTTGGGGTTTGGTTTCCTTTATGTCACAGGGAGGGTCTTCCACTGGCTGGGACCTGTTGCCGAGCAATGGGAGCAGTCGAATTTGGTATTCTTCCTGTTGTGGCTCTGTGTATTCTTTGTTTCTTTCCCTCCCCTAGTTGGGTGGTCAACTTTCGGCACAGTTTCCGGTTATATTTTTGGCATATGGAAAGGGTAAGTCGGGCTCTCTTACGTATCATCACCAAGCTTATGAACTCGGCAGATGGCTGCTGTACGCCTCTGCGACAGTGCTAGGCTCGATCTGCTCTTTTGTCGCATCCCGAACAGTCCTTTCTAAATTCGTGCACCGCCTTGTCGAACGCGATAGGCGGTTCGCCGCTCTCTCTTTGACATTGAAGTATGATGGACTGAAGTTGCTATGCATGATTCGTCTTTGCCCATTGCCTTATTCAATCTGCAATGGGGCTATCTCAACCTTCCCCACGGTACAACCGTGGCTGTACGGATTGGCTACCGCCATGATATCACCAAAACTGCTTGTGCCGGCTTTTATCGGCAGTAGGCTTCGTATACTATACGAGAAAAACGAGGAGATGAGTTTAGGATCCAAACTTGTCAACATATTCAGCATCATTATTACCATTGCTATTGGCGTCTTCACCGGATTTTACATCTATAAAAGGTAAGAATGTTACGGTTGTGACTATCTTTCGTGTGCTCACCAGCCTGCTAGGACATTAGCACGAGCTAAAGAATTGGAGGAGAGGGAGAGGGACGATATCCGACATACCCTTCAAGCTGACCACGCTGCTCACCGTCCTCATCATGCATTTTCAGATGATCCCGACGTCAACGCCGCGGCAACAACTCTTGCGCGCGATGAAGAGGAGCGTATTGGGTTCAATGATTTCGACGATGACAACGTTGACCTGGTTATTGATGATGATATCAGCGATCGCACATCCTTGAGGTCCAAGTCACCCTACCGAGATGAATTTACAGACAATGATTCAGACGTTTTCCGGGATGGGGACGGAACGGATGGTGAGACGTATACCCTGCATGCCCACGTGCGGAGGGGTTAGTGCTTGCGAATGCTGCTAGTCAGTACATTTTCGCAGCCTTCTTTTCTCTCGAATCTCTATGTCTATGTAGCCTATGATCATGAGTCATGTCTTGTATAGTCCAACGACTGGTATGTGAGTTATTTAGTCGCTCAAGTGAGCGACGTCAACTGCCGTGCAAATGGCATCATTGGAGCAGCTTGTCCACAGGATTGCCAATATGGCTAATGCTAGCAATATGTCAAGTATCGCACATCCGAACTTCAATCATCCCCAATAAAAAAAAAAAAAAAAAAAAAAAAAAAAAAAAAAAAAAAAAAAAAAAAAAAAAAAAAAAAAAAAAAAAAAAAAAAAAAAAAAAAGAAAGGTAGCCTAGTTATTATTGTCGGCAGTGGTTTGTGGTCCTAGAAAAGGGTGACTTTCCGGATTGGGAGCGAAAAACGCTGCCAAGAGACCTTGCTTGCCTGTCGAAGAACAACCATAAGTCGATTCATGCCCCCAATTTCCCTCCCTCCATCGTCCTTCAGGGTCTGGCTACTCCATTCAATCCACTCAAAATATCACCCCGTCATTCCTTTTAACTTGGATCCGCTTTCCCTGGTCTCGGAGATCATCAGTCCTTCTTCAAGTGCTCCCGCCCAGGTGATGCAAATTGCAAGGGTGGCTACTTACATCCCAAGTAGTTGAGTAAGTCAAGCACCACACACAGATATTCCCTTGTCAACATATACCACTTTAACATTACCGGAATACTATCCCAATATACATGGTCATTGTTCTAACCCTGGTACAAGGCGTCTACTTGATGTATCTACCCTCGTGAACTCGCAGCCGCTCGTTCCCGACACACAATCTTCATCTGAAAAAAGTGGGCCCACCAGGGATAGATATGTTCAGATTCGATATCGGCATATCAGGACTCGTGCGATAATGGCCGTCCTATGCTGTTCATTATAGCCTGGATATTATTCAAAAGAAATATTACTGGGCTCCGAATACATGCCACACTGGTCGGTCCGCCCCTACAATTCGTTCGCTAGTGATGATGATGGAGGCGACATCCACCCTCGTGGCTCACCCTTCAGAGGGGTATTCATCCCAGACAGGAGTCTTCCGTCATTATATGCCCACTATAAACGGTAATAACCATCATGCAAAGCCACTCCGCACCCTGCAGCCAAAAGGTGCGCAAGGATATGGGATAACGGGCCCTTATGTGCCTCTAAATGGTGCCTCGGTTGCGGCACCTCTGAATTCTGCCAGTGCACCTAACGGAGTAGATTCTGGATATCAGAGCATGAATTACATGTCTTACGATTTGATCACAGAGACTAACGAGGACACACCCGCTGGGTCTACCACCTCTACCTCGTTTCCCTCCGTGTCGAGAAATGGAAAATCAACGACACCATCAACGGTCACGAATTCCACTTCATCGTTTGCTTCTATTGATTCTCGGAGAGTTGATGAACCCCTTAACTACTCCAAATATCGCCCACGGTCTTCGATTCCGTCGCGCCTTCCGGCAGCGATATACGCCCAACAGTGTGTGGCTGCGGCATATGCGTCACGACTCAATCCATATGCACTTCATGTAAAAGAACAAGAGGCACTGCAGGATCACCTATGTCACCTTCATGTTACAGTCTACCTTAACATACGCAACGGAATCCTCCGACTGTGGACTCGCAATCCTATGGTGAGTGTGACGAAAGAAGAGGCCTTGGGATGCGCTAAGGACTATCGCTGGATGAACCTTGCTTCTTTTGCGTATGAGTGGCTGCTGCGGAATGGATACATTAATTTTGGTTGTTTGGAGGTCCCCATTCCTCCATTGCCTCCCAAGAAAGGCCGCCGTAAGGAGGGCCCCGTTATTGTTATTATTGGGGCAGGAATGGCAGGCCTGGGCTGTGCACGACAGCTAGAAGGGTTCTTCAACCATTACCGAGACGACTCTACGAGTCCTCGTGTCATTGTGCTCGAGGGCAGGCGCAGGATAGGAGGCCGTATATATTCACATCCACTACGAAGCCATAAGTCGTCCGCGTTGCCTCCAGGTTTCTCTCCAAAGGCTGAAATGGGCGCCCACATTGTCGTTGGATTTGATCATGGCAACCCCTTAGACCAGATCATTCGAGGCCAGCTGGCTCTCCCATATCATTTGCTACGAGACATATCTACTATTTACGATATAGATGGATCACCTGTTGACGAAGCGCGCGATTCAACCGCGGAGAATCTTTATAATGACATACTAGACAGATCAGGGGCCTATCGGTACAAGTCTGTTATAATTCCGACCGCAGAGGGCGATAGGGAACTAATTGACTCTGGCCGGGACATCTCAACGAGCGATGGAGTTACCGTGAGGCAATATGAAGAGGCAAGAGCAGCTGGGACCATCGGACTTTTGCTGCCTGCCAAGCGCATCCGCCGCGGTGTAGGCCATAAAACTGCGGATATCAAACCCGCTGGCGTTCCGGTAGCAGAAGTTGGCGAGACTGACGAGAACCCCGCTCATCTTGCTTGCCAAGCGATGGGCTGGGAACTGAAGGCCGGGGTGTCTGCGAACGACACTATAAACTTGGACGCTATCGCCAAGGAATCGATGACCCAGACATTGGGAAAAGTAATGGACGAAGGCGTCCGTCAGTACGAACGCATGTTGCCTTTGACTCCGAAGGATATGCGCTTGCTTAACTGGCATTTTGCAAACCTCGAATACGCAAATGCAACCAACGTTGGTAACCTCAGTCTTTCTGGGTGGGACCAGGATATGGGCAATGAGTTTGAAGGAGAGCACTCGCAAGTCGTGGGAGGCTACCAACGGGTTCCTTACGGACTTTGGTGCTATCCGACGAAACTCGATGTTCGAACCAACAAGATCGTCTCACGTATCAACCATCAGCCCACAGGGTCGTTCAAGAACAAAGTGATTATAGACTGCGACGATGGAGACTCAATCGTGGCGGACACGGTGGTCTACACCGGGTCACTTGGTACTTTGAAGCATCGGACGGTTCAGTTCTCCCCGCCTCTCCCGGAGTGGAAACGGGGGGCCATCGACCGACTTGGTTTCGGGGTGATGAACAAAGTCATACTGACTTTCGACCAAGCCTTCTGGGACACGGAACGGGATATGTTTGGGCTTCTGCGTGAGCCCCAAAATCCCCAAAGTATGGTCCAAGAAGACTACGCCGCCAACCGCGGCCGCTTCTATTTGTTCTGGAACTGCGTCAAGACCACCGGGATCCCCGTCCTCATTGCGCTCATGGCTGGAGACTCCGCTCACCAGGCAGAAAGAACTCCAGATGCTGAAATAATCGCTGAAGTCATGAGCCAGCTTCGGAACATCTTCAAACATGTGGCTGTCCCTGACCCCTTGGAGACCATCGTCACCCGTTGGGCCAGCGACAAATTCACAAAGGGCAGTTACTCCTACGTCGCCGCCGAAGCACGCCCAGGGGACTACGATCTGATGGCTAAACCCATTGGTAATCTCCATTTCGCGGGCGAAGCTACCTGCGGCACCCACCCAGCCACCGTTCACGGCGCGTACCTCTCTGGCCTTCGAGCCGCCTCTGAAATCATAACCTCCATCTTAGGGCCCATCCCAATCCCCAACCCACTCGTTCCAGAAAAGACCAAAAATGCTACCCCGGGCCTGTCCACCATATCAAACGGAAATCCTCTCGCGCCACATATACCCCTAGACACCGATGCACAAGACACTCCAAATAAACCATCCCAGCCTCCATCCAACCAAACCACCTCATCTTCCACGACAATCTCCGCCGCCCGAGCCGCCTATGACCAGGCTATGCTCGCCGCCGTCTACGCACAAACCGGTCCCCCAACTCCCCGCCCCACCCGCTCCGGCCTCAACCCCTTCATCCTCTACCAAAAAGACACCTGGCCCCGCGCCCGTGCCCAGTGCGATGCCGCCCACCAGGCTCAAACCAACAATCCTTTCGCAAAGGCACCCCGCGATGCCGTCCGCGCAGCGCTCGGCCTCATGTGGCGCCAAGCTCCTGAAGACGAGAAGCGGCCATACCTCGAACAGGCGGAGGTGAACCGACAGGCAAATGCGGAGATTGCGGCAAAGTGGAAGGCGGATAACGCTGAATGGGAACGGAGGACCGCAAATGCGAAAAAGAGATGGAGGGAGGAAAATTCGTTCGAGGTCTGGCTTGAGAGAGAGAATTGGAATGGCAACGGGAATGAGCATGCGGTAGGGGAACCGCCGACGAAGAAAAGCAAGGTTGATTCTAGTCCGAATGGGAATGATGACGAGAATCATACCGCCAATTGGAGCGAAATGGCAGGTGGAAGTACGGTTGAAACGCCGGATCTCCAGCTGAGGATGTCGCTGGGTGAGGCGGGTGGTGCCGCCTCGACTTCGACTATTGCGGCCGGGCCTGTCCACAGTAGTATTAATGGAGGCGCGCCTGTCGATGCCAATGCCCCTGCGCGCCTGGGCATAACGGTCAACGGCCCGGATACTTCGTCCGGACCGAGCACACATGCGCAAGTGAACGGTTCTAACGGGTCATCTGGCCTATCCGATCTGCAGAACCAGGCTGACTATCGACCTGATTGAAGGGGGGGTAACAACATATTCTTAAGACGAGCACACCTACCTAGACCTACCTACCGTTCGAAAATCACGCGCTGTATTATACTGTAGAACATCGAGTAAAGCGAATTTCGTATATTATTCTATCACCTTCTATTCTATAATGTGCCCAATTATCCCATCGTCAAAGCAGAAACAAAAAGAAAAGGCCACCATCGGCGGACCGAGAAAACAGTAGGAGAAAAAAAGCAAAAGCGCTGGAAGTCTAATATCGAAGGCATAAATGAACAGGCATATCACGTGATGGTCTAAATAGACTCAATGAGGTGAAGAAGCCTCAGGGTTGTGAGATGTGAGGGACATGGTTATGACATGTGAGGATCGAAGAGGGTGGCGGGATGTATTTAGAGAGCGGGGTTTGAGTGAGGAGCGGAATTTTCTTGAGGAGGGGGGACACCTCCGACGGTCTCGTTCTCGCCGATGTAACGCTCGGCCTCGAGACCGGCAATGCAGCCAGATCCTGGAAATGATTAGCTAAAACTTCACATGTAATATGTGAAGCAGTGGAAGGTAACTTACCAGCACTCGTGATGGCCTGGCGGTAGCGCTTGTCCTGGACGTCACCGCAGGCGAATACACCCTCCTTGCTGGTCATGCTGGTACCGGGAACGGTAACGATGTAGCCATCCTCATCAAGGTCGATCTGGCCCTTAATCAGGGCGGTGGCGGGGTCGTGGCCGACGGCGTAGAAGAGACCGTTAGCATCGACAACTTCTTCCTGGCCGGTGACGGTGTTCTTGATACGGAGATGGGTCATGAGGCCGTTGGGCTTCTTCTCGCCGAGCACCTCGGTGGCGACGGAGTTGAAGCGGACGGTGACCTTGGGGTGGGAGAGAAGACGGTTGGCCATAGCCTTGCTAGCACGGAGCTTGTCACGGCGGACAAGGACAGTGACGCTGCTGCCGTACTTGGCAAGGAACATGGCCTCCTCGGCAGCGGAGTCACCACCACCGATAACGAAGAGGGGCTTGTTGCGGAAGATGGGCACAGCACCGTCGCAGACGGCACAAGCGCTGATACCGTTCTGCCAGTAGACATCCTCACCGGGCAGGTCCAGACGGCGGGCATTGGCACCGGTAGCAATGATGACAGCATCGGCGGTGCGGGCGGGCTCATTATCGGGACCATCGTTCCACTCAGTCCACAGCTTGAAGGGCTTCTGCGACAGGTCGACTCGAGAGATCGTCTCGGTGATCACCTCCGTTCCAAACCGGATCGACTGTTTGCGCATGTTGTCCATGAGCTCTGATCCTCCAATGCCATCGGGGAAACCGGGGAAGTTCTCGACATCGGTGGTGGTGGTAAGTTGACCACCGGCAGCGGTGCCATTGGCGAGCATACCCTCATAGAGGACAGGCTTGAGTTCCGCCCGGGAGAGATAGATGGCGGCGGTGTGAGCGGCGGGGCCGGAGCCGATGACTAGCGCACGTTAATTCCGGTCATAATCATCGTGCTGCTGTGTGGTATATACATACTAACTACTTTGCTGTGAACCATTCTGGATGTCGAGTTGACGCGCCGGGGCGTCGAGAAGGAATTCGATAGGACCGAGGGAGAAGTAGGCGAGTTCTGAAGGTGTGATGAAGCAGCAGCTGCCGTGAACCCGAAAGAGGATCTGATAGAGAAGGAGGAAAGACGACGGAAAGCTGACGAAAACAGATTGGCGGTTTTGAGAGGTAAAATGGGAACAAAGATTGAGGGGGAGAAGGGAAGGCTTTTAATGAGGCACGAGGGGCAAAGGTGGGGACTGTCGACAGAGCGGGCGATTGACGACAGCAAAAAGAAGGGCTGGACGATCGGGATTAGCTAAGAGGAAGAGTCTTCTGGACGGAGATCAGATAAGGGACAATAATTGGAACGAAGGCAGTTCAGTGTCTGGAAACTCTGGAGTCTGGTTCTTGATCTCTAAGCAAGGTGGAATCTCCAAGAAACAAGAGTCTCGAAAAGGTTGAGATTTTTGTTGCTCGTGGTCACGTGCCAGGCCGAGACCGCGGTTGATTATCAACATCCTCGTCGTTTCTTTGTAACTGCATCTACACCGACTGTATCAATAATAATGCTTCCATTTCAACACACAGCCAACCCCTTACTATTATTATTATTATTGTTTCTCTTTCAACAATAACCCCTCCAAGAATGGCCACTTACCTTTGTCTCTTCTAAGCATCCAAGAATCCACCGCCGCTTTCGATATTCCGTGATGTAACGGTTCGAGGCCCGCGGCCGAGTGGCAACGCATTACTCAACGCCGAACCACCTACTCTTACCAACAATATTATTCAGCCCCTAGTCTAATAATCATCGTGGCCAGAACCGAACATCAACTTACAGATGATCTTCGGAAAGAAAAGACTTCGGCCCGAAAGTCTAAGCCGAGATACCCCGACCCATCATCGGATCGCAGGTCACATATATATTTATATACTTTGCATGTATACCACGTGTCACCCGAGAAGATCGGGTTTTGGGGATCCACGGCACCCAGTCGGCGCCATCACCGGGTACCTTGCCTGCACGGGTTTTTAACTGTTTCATATAATTTATTATACTTTCTGCATGCAGGGGTATGCCTTGGTGTATCCTTTCATAAATAATGAGGTAGGTCTGGCTGGGATACAGAGGACTGCTACTGCACCGACAGTCCCGCTAAGGCGTGGAACATGGATACACCGCACGCTTGCTGGATCAACGCCTGTGCCTTCTGCTGGTTGTATCAAACGCGGCCGACTGCTTCGGTATCTGACTTCATCAAGCGAGATTCAGATCTGTCAGCAGTTGGCCCCATTCCCCATGGGGAAGAATAGGTCTACATACATCGCATCATAGCTTCGTCATTCGTTTGCTAAAGGTAGCACCTTAATCATCAGCACAGCTTGAAGTCCCTGTTTGGGTAACTGTGGGCAGGTCCCGTCTATATAAGACTCAGCGCGCCAGACGGAAGATCTGTGGATTTAAGGTAGTATTACGTACTAGGTACTACGTATATATATATATGTCTTTGCAAGAATAGATAGGCTGAGAACCAAGAGATACTGGCCCTGAATACAAGTTCAGAGGCATAGTCAACCTTATGCATATAACGCACTGGTTCCACGCTGTCATGCATTGCAATCATCACTCATCAATCATGTTTAGATAGATACAAATTGCCAAGAACTTCGAATGCATGTATGTACGCCGCCCATCATCGCCGCCCAAACCATTTCTTCACGCTTGAGCTGCGCTTCACATTCGGCCTCGACTCTGGCTCCGGTTCCAGAAACAGCTCTGGCTCGTCGTCGCCGTTGCCGCTGTCGCCGTCGTCATAATAGGACCGTGCTTCTGGCGCAGGGGTATGTGCAGCGGCGACTCGATCGGTCTGCAACTCCCCTGTAAAACCAAGTTGGGGGTCAAGCACGTCCTCTCCGTCACTGAGCTCATCATTATCGTCATCATCCTCCTCCTCTTCACGATTTTCTAAAGATTGTTTGCTATCCGAATCCTCCCTCCGTACACCCAGCCACTTCCGCCACCCCTTCACGATTGGCCTCGCGGGGGGATCGAAATCAGTTTCTTCGTCGAACCAAAGCGCCGGGATGAGAAGCTTATACGGAGTGGTGATCCCTGCCGGGTCTTTCGGGTTGAGTTCCAGGTTCAGAGTCACGGCTAGTCCTCCCTCCAGGTTGACGAAGGTGTCTGCGCCATCGTCTCCTTGCTTGGCGCCCTTCTTGGCTTTTTGACTTAGGGTTGTCGGTTGACGGAGGAATGGGCCGGGCCGGAAGTCTGCTCCGGGTGCGGGCGTGGAATAGGAGGAGTCGCCTGCTCTGGCCGGCGGGAAGGGCCCGTCCATGCTCATTCGTCGCTCTGGGGGTGCGCGACTTAGGTTGAATTCCTTCGTTGGTGGGCGTCCTTTGCTTGAGAGGCGGCGTATGAGGCCTTGAGGCCTGTCGCTGCGTGTCAGTGACAGTGTCCTCTTCAACATGTTCGGGCGTGGCTCGTCGGCTTCGGCGGGAGATTCGGGCTCTGGAGTCTCCGGAGGCGTTGTGCCTGGTTTCGTTTGTTAGAATCCGGACATGTAAACTTTTCTTTTGTGCAAGGTTCAGACTTACCGGGCTGGTATAGGCGAATCGAACACCAGTTCCGCCGCGGCAGGAAGCGCTTGTTGTTGCGCGCCTTGTTGTTCACATCATGTGTAAAGATTGGGATCATGTCTTCGTCCGTATTAGTGTCCAAGTGATGGACGTGGCTTCGCCGGTTCAGTGTATCCGAAATCATTTCTGTCGTGGGCATATCTGCTATCCCAGATGCGATGATGTTCGGCATGTATCGGTAGTCTTTATCCTTGGGTATGTTCAAGCTTGGGTTGGAGTACAGCTGCGCAATTGCGGCAAGGCGTACATCACCGCTATGAAGCCGTCAGAGCGCGTTAGATGAAATAAAAATAAAAGGGTCCCTCACCTTAGCATTGTCATGCGCACAGATTTCTCTGCAGCAAGATCCTGAAGGTCTTCAATCAGGAATCTCCGCTCGTTTTTGTGATGTTTCGACGTCCAATGGTCATCAAAGATCTCAACCTTTGAACCGTGTCGTTTAACCAGTCCGCCCAACAGTCCAGCTTTGCCTAGAGAGTGTCGGCTATTCAGGATGTTCTTGAGCATAGCCTGCATCAAAGTTAGAAACCAACGACCCTTGGAGTTTCAGCCGACGTACCACTCGAGGATAAGCAATAGGGATGCTCGACAGTAATATTAGGTGCTTTGCCTCGCCCTTGTCAAGCCCGCGGTGACACCGGTTCCAGATTAGATCGTACGTTTGCTCGCTCAATATTTCATCATACTACAAAGTTAGTTAGCTTTTTCCGGCAAGAAAAGAGCAGCACAGCTTACCATTCGTTCGGTTCTGCAGTCGAGCCCTAAGAAAAAGATGCCGCCACCGAACGACAAAAACAAACTGCGACTGCGCTGGTTGATGTACGGCCCCGGTTCTGCTCCCAAGATCCAACTGGGTTCATCGGCTTCGGTTTCTTCTGGCACGCTATGATGTTGAAACAGCAAATAGTACTTGAATGCGAGATTACCGAGACCTGAGATCACTGCCGAGCTCATGAACTCATCCGCGTAGGATCCGAAGCCCTCGAGAATCTCATGATCGTTCCACATGTTCACCATGGGTATCTGGGAATTGGCAAGGGAGAAAAGTCCCTGAGAGAACCACTTTGAGTAGTTCTCCAGGTAGTTACTCTCCAATTCCGCCTTGAAATGGGCGTTGAGCTGAGTCTCATACTTCACACTCGGATCTTTGATCTTAAGCCATTCCTGGAAATGCGCAGACTCGGCGGTAACCTTGTCGTTGAAGATTTGGTCTCCACCACCAACCATCACATGGAATGGCCGAGTTTGGTGCTCGTTGAGTACGTCTCGCCATAAAGGATCTGGGCCGCTAAATTTATTGGAATCCACACCTAGGCTGAAGCCGTTGCAGGAGTGAAACATAATATTCATCGGCTGCCCTCTGGCAGGAATCCAGAAACCTATCGCGGGTCCTTGGTTCAAGCGATATGCAACCCTTTGTTGTTTCTCGCCGAGTTCGATCTCGATGTTGAATTTCCAGAAAGTGACATCCCTGCCAGGGTCGGCATAAAGCCGGTATCCAGGCACATCCTTGTATGCCCCGACTGACTCTCCATCTGTTGAATGGAGTCTATTTGCAGGTATCGGTTGCTTGTACCCGTAGTCGATAGCGCTAGGTGACATCTCGTATATTCCATCATCGTTTTCCACGCCAGAGAGATCCAATTCTTCTTCTGTGTGGTCAACGGGCTTCACATAGAGAGGTCGGCCATCGCGACCAATCTTCAACAACCCGGCTGTTGGGTCGATGTACTCGGGTGCCAGCTGCACACCCTCGCTATTTATCTGCACAGGCGGCGGAGGGAGAAGATCCATCGGTTGGGAGAACAGCCTGATCGTCGGTTGCGGTTCGTACGTGGAGACTGAGTCTTTGGTCACGATCAAAATACTGCCTCTCCAGGTCTCTTTATACACAGGCCCGCTCGGTCCATCTATTTTCACCCTCTTGAGACCAGCGTAGCGAAGTAAAGGTCCGCATTTCAAGAATATTAATGGTTGGAAGCGCTTGTTGGCTGCGCATACAATCCGTTAGCCAAGGCGTCAAGGTACCAAACGGTTCTCTGACAGTAACTCACATGCTGAGAAAGGTTTTTTGTAATCCTTCGGTAGAACCCTGCTTTCCCGGCGGTCTTGGGTTCTTCCACCGCCCCACCAAGCCTTACTTCTGTCAACATCAAGAGTCAAATCGAAGTCGGAGAGCTCGAGCCTAGCAGTTGGAGCAGTCTTCCATTCGAATAGCGGAGGTGGAGTCGGTGGCGGCATGTCGAATGAAACAGTGTGGCGCTTGGTCTTGGTCAGCGAGCGTTGTACGGTTTCACTGCTCCCAGGTAAGGAAGCCTCTCTGCTATTCTGCAGGTCGCTGGTGTCAGCATGTTTAGCGATTGTTGGGTCGGCTGCCAGTAGTTTGACTAAACCTCCGCCTAGGCTAGTCTGTTGAGGGCTGCTCTCCGAAACAGGTGCCGCGTGCTGGGTGGCAGGGCGTTGTTTATTGGTCGCCAAAGTATCGGTCCGAACTGGGATAGAATTTCTTGAAGGCTGAGGTATCGGCTGCGGAGGTAGAGGGCGCCTGCCTTGAGACGGAACCTGCTCGGACGCTTGTGGAGATATGCGAGGCTCTCCTGGCTGATGACTGATTGAGACTGAACGTCTAGGAACGCTACCCCCTTTGACCACTTGCGCGGCTCGAGGCTTGTTGCTTGCATCCTGAGACTCAACAAGTGGATGTGCTACAGGAACCTGGAGCGACCTTGGTCTCACACGTGGATTAATAACCTGTTCCGTATCTGGCCCTCGTTGTAACGTGTTGCTACCTCGCCGTGCGAAATTGTCCTCTGCAGGCTCTGGATCTTTATGGGCAGATTTGTGAGCTGAAGTCTGTCCTTCAAGTACCGGTGCTTGACTTTTCGTGGCACTGCTGTTCTGAGTATCATGACCGGGGTCTTTTACTGGTTTAGCAGGCACGCCAGACATCCGTTCCCTGAGTTTCCTCTCGGCTTCCAAGGCACGGGCTCTCTTTTCCTCTTTGCTGATGCCACTTATCGCGACCTCGAGCTTCGAAAGCGGAGATCTATTGAACGCCCAATCATGCTGTGCCCCTGAAGACCGCGCAGTATCCGATCGGCTCAAGCGTGACGGATGGTTTTGTGAGGCTGGATTCTCTTTAGGAACTTCCTGCTTCGCGGCTCCAGGAACAGCCGACGCGACATGGTCTTCCGGCAATGCAGAGCTATCTGAGAGATCAGCTTGTCAGTTGACTTGACAAACAGTGTGATTGCGAATCCGCCCAAAATGACTGATTTCTGCGGTGAGATGTAAATACCTGTCAAGGCTTGTGAAGGCGTAACGCTGTCATGCGACGGGGCCATGTTGCCGTTTGTCGCAGCTGGAGAGCCTTCTGTGGACATCCTGTTGTTGGGTATTATATGCGCACGTTCCGGCAGCGATATCCACGAGCAATAGTACTAATCGTCCCTTCGCGCCAAATCCACACTCGGCCGCGCAAAGTCTACCAGATGCAATATAACACCGTGCTTCCTCCTAGCTTTAGAACGTTCGGTGAGAGTTCGATGCGCGCTTCCAATTAGATTGCCATTTCATCGACGGAAGAAGTCGTGAAACGTCACTTTGGCCGAGTAAATGGACGATTGTTCGATGGTGATTGAGCGCTTTGACAAATGAAGCTGTGTACGTACTCGATATATAATGTACAATAATGTATATATGCTAGTAGTACTGTCAGCAGGGATGTATGCGGAGTCAGGGCAAACGCGGCCACGAGCAGGAGCCGTGGTCGAAGCCTCTGGTTATGTTTCAACAAACAGGCAGTGAGAAGATGACGGGAGCTGACTGCTTGTGAAATGCCCAAATTGATGGGAATTTATCTGGCATGACGAAGCGCATGCATTGTGAGTGTGGCTGGGCCCAGCCTCTCGTCTTCTTTGCTTGCGGGGCTGCGCTACAACTTCGAAGAACCTGCCAGGCACCACCTTCAGATCCGACCTGGTTCCGCTAGCTCTCTCTTTGGCTTGCATTAAAATTTTAGGTGAGGGAGGGAACTGCAGTGATAATGGTCTTGTTCTCAATAACAGTCTATCAGATTATTGGTACGATGTTTATTTTTGGTGTGGCCGAACCAAAAGCTTCACACTGTCATCGGCACAAAGGAACTTTAAAAAACACTCTCGAATCCCTTCTTGGCACTGGGAAAAAAGAGCCCGAGAGCTGGAAGAATTCACTGCCGACTAAGAATTCAATGACGAATGCTCAATTCTTCATCCAGTGCCGCCCTCCACCTCTGTGACTTTAGGGGAAAATGATGCCAGAATTCCTCAAATAGGCAACTATCCACTTTGTCCATTATTGTTGCCTGAATTCTTATTAATATTAATATTGTTTTCGAAAGACATAGTACTACGTACTAGTAGTAGATCAGGAGGCGATGATCAGAGCTGCCTGAATATCCAGGCCCCCGCATCTCTTTCAATGCCCTCTCAGCCCTGCAAGCTGGACAGTTGAAACGACCACTTCTTCAGCAACTCCCGCCGCCCGGGATTTTTGCCTCCTTATTTCTTTTATTCTTGTGTTTATTATTCATATTTGTCGATAAGTACGCGCGTCGTGTTTCTTTTTCGGACCCTGTGAATACTGCATATATTTGCCATTGAGTTTTGAGGTTACCCGCCTTCAATCCATGTCAATCGTCCTATCTGTCCTCATCTCGCACATCTGAGGAGGAGTACCGAATTTCTTCGGTCCCTGCTACCTTCGCCATGCGTCTCTATGGAGCAGCAGCTGTCCTAGGCTTATTATGTGCCGCTACTACAGCCTCCCTCCATCCTCGTCGCTCTTACGAAACCCGTGATTACTTCGCTCTTCAACTCGACGCATCCGCCTCCCCGTCAGACATCGCGCTTCGTCTAGGTGCTCGCCATGAAGGTCAAATAGGAGAGCTCGATGGTCATCATACTTTCTCGTTGCCAAAGGAGAACGGTGCGGATCTGGGTGCGCGTTTAGAGGATCTCCAAACGAAGAGGAAGCTTCGACGACGAGGTGGAAGCGATGCCGGCCGTCTCGACAAGAAAGATGACGAGCTGGATGGTATCCTTTGGTCGCAGAAACTGGCGCCCAAGAAAAGGCTAGTAAAGCGAATGCCGCCTCCTGAAAAGTTCACAGAGGCTGTCGCGCGAGCCGAAGAAGACGTGGACGCTGTTCAGGCGCGGAGTGAGCTTGTCTCCACCCTTGGGATTGCCGACCCCCTCTTCGGTTCGCAATGGCATCTGTTTAACACCCTACAAGTTGGTCATGATTTGAATGTTTCGGGCATCTGGTTGGAAGGCATCACTGGGAAGGGGGCAACGACAGCGGTCGTGGACGATGGCTTGGACATGTACAGCAACGATCTTAGCCCGAATTACTTTCCTGAAGGCTCCTACGACTTTAACGACCACACCCCGGAGCCTAGGCCTCGCCTTCGGGATGATAGACATGGCACACGGTGTGCAGGAGAGATTGCGGCAGCAAGGAATGACGTATGCGGCGTGGGTGTTGCGTACGAGAGTCGGGTTGCCGGAATTCGAATTCTGTCTGGGGCTATTGATGATACTGACGAGGCTAGCGCCATCAATTACGCTTACCAGGACAATGACATCTACTCGTGCTCTTGGGGGCCTCCTGACGATGGTGCTACCATGGAATCTCCCGGGGTCTTGATCAAGCGTGCGATGGTCAACGGGGTGCAGAAAGGGCGAGGTGGGAGAGGTTCAATCTTCGTGTTCGCAGCCGGAAATGGCGCAAGCTCTGATGATAACTGCAACTTTGATGGCTACACCAACAGCATCTATAGCATCACCGTTGGAGCCATTGACCGCGAGGGCACGCATGCGTCCTATTCAGAATCCTGCTCGGCCCAGCTGGTGGTTACCTACAGTTCCGGAGCAGGCGACGCGATTCACACAACCGACGTCGGCACTGACAAATGTAATCACGGCCACGGTGGAACATCTGCGGCCGGTCCCTTAGTCGTGGGCGCCGTGGCGCTAGCTTTGAGTGTCCGTCCGGAACTCACCTGGCGCGATGCCCAATACCTCATGGTTGAAACATCGGTTCCTGTCCATGAAGACGATGGAAGCTGGCAAGTCACCAAATCCGGAAGGAAATTTAGTCACGATTGGGGATTTGGAAAGCTCGACACGTACACCTTCGTACAGAAAGCAAAGACCTGGGATTTGGTGAAGCCGCAGGCCTGGTATCACTCGCCATGGTTGAGGGTGCAACACGAAATTCCGCAGGGTGATAAAGGTCTTGCCGCGTCTTACGAAGTAACTGAACAGATGATGAAGGATGCAAACATCGAAAGGTTGGAGCATGTAACTGTGACCATGAACTTGAATCATACACGCCGTGGTGATCTAAGCGTCGAACTGCGCAGCCCTGAGGGGGTTGTCAGCCACCTAAGTACGCCGAGAAGAAATGATGAAGCGCGGATAGGATATGTGGACTGGACCTTCATGACTGTTGCCCATTGGTAAGTATTTGCAAGTTCCTGTGGTTTTATCCTGCTAACGTTACAATAGGGGCGAGTCTGGCGTCGGTACCTGGACTGTGATTGTCAAGGACTCAACTGTCAATGACGATGTCGGAGACTTCACCGACTGGAGGCTCAACTTATGGGGTGAAGCCGCTGACGCATCCAAGCAAGAATTGCACCCTCTTCCCGACGAGCATGACGATGATCATACCATTGAGGATTCCATTGTTGTCACAACTAGCGTTAATCCAGCACCCACCCCTACAAACACTCCTGAACCTTCGCATACCGTTGAGCGCCCTGTGAATATTAAACCCACCCCAACAGACAGTACCCCAACCCCTACTCCAACTGCGGCCTCGGACAGCTTTCTCCCGTCCTTTTTCCCTACATTCGGCGCGTCCAAACGCACACAGGTTTGGATTTATTCGGCTATTGGTTTGATCATAGCCTTCTGCATAGGACTGGGAATATACTTCCAAATCCAGCGGCGCAGACGCCTTCGCAATGACCGTGATGACTATGAGTTTGAGATGATCGAGGACGAAGATGAATCGAAGGCTATGAATGGATCATCAATCCGTCGCCGTGGTGGCGAACTCTACAATGCGTTTGCGGGAGAGAGCGACGAAGAGCCGTTGTTCAGTGATGAGGATGATGATGAGCCTTACCGAGACCAGACAGCAGGAGCTGAAGCCAGGAGAAGCGCAGATTTGGATGATACCCGGAGAAACGGCGATTAATCTCTTCTTTGCTTGCGTATTTATATTTGTGTATTCTTTCTTCCCTCATATCCTCTTCCTGTTGCTGTTCTTGGATTACTATTGCTGTACTGGGATCAGGCTCTACAGTCCGACATTAATCAAGAAATGTACATATCAAGCGGCCATTTGGAAAATAAATGGCTGCGACAGGAGACTAAAGACTCATATCGCCATAGAGTGATATCCGTAAATTGCTCGTAGTGAGAATTTAGCATCAACGTGGTTCTACCTACCTAAGGTATGGTGAGGTCTTGGCGATGACGCTGTGTCCGTGTGCCTGTTCCCCGATTCATCAACTTCACCTCCGCACCTGCAACTCTCCACAACCACAGCTCCGACCGACGAACACCGTCTTCGGCACCAATCATAGTTGATCTCAAGGGCTATATATCTGCTATCTTTATACCCCGTCTCCTGCGGAGCTCCTGCTCCCCGTTTCATTCCGTGTCTCCTCGATTCCTGCGAAACGACGTTGCCGATCACCCCTCCATGGATCACGACGACTTCGATAGCGTCTCGTGGCGCCATGGCCCCGATAGCGACCTCTCGCGTCCCACTACGTCAGGCACAGACGCAGAAGAATCCTCCGAGTCCCATCGCGATCCCAATGGCAAGCGAAGACTGAGCTCGGCGAGTGAAACGCCCCAGGCGGGGCCGCACGCTGACGCCTTGGACCTTGCGGGCATCGGAGATGGTGTGTTGGAGTGTCGGGTGGATTCGCCGTTGAAAGAAAACGATGGTACTAAAGATGCATACATTTCATATTTGGTGACCTCGCATGTAAGTCTGGCTGAGAAAGCCTTGGCTATATCCAGCTGCCTAGCGCAGAGCTTCGGACTCGACGGTTAATCGGATGCCACTAGACCGACTTCAAATCTTTCCAGAAATCAGATTTCTCCGTGCGGCGGCGATTTACAGACTTCCTCTTCCTCTATAAGACGCTTTACCGGGAGTACCCAGCATGTGCGGTACCCCCGTTGCCGGACAAGCACAAAATGGAATATGTTCGGGGCGACCGGTTCGGGCCTGAATTTACTACGCGGAGAGCGTGGTCTTTGCATCGGTTTTTGAAACGTTTAACGCTGCATCCGGTCCTTCGCCGGGCTCCTTTGCTGGCTATCTTCCTTGAATCTCCTGATTGGAATGCGCACATGCGGCTGCGGTCGTCCCGGAGCTCGACTGGGGGATCGGACGGCGGCAGCACGGGAATCTTTGACAACTTTACGGATACATTTGTTAATGCATTTACCAAGGTCCATAAGCCAGATCGTCGATTCATCGAGGTGCGAGAAAAAGCGGACAAGCTAGACGAGGATTTGAACCATGTGGAGAAGATTGTGGCGCGAGTTTCCCGGCGAGAGTCTGACTTGGAGGTGGATTATAATGACCTTGCTACTCAGTTTCGCAAGCTTGTTCCTCTGGAGCCTGAGATCGAGGTGCCGCTGCAGGTGTTTGCTGCCTCGGTAGAAGAGACCGCCCGCGGTATTAAAAATCTCAAAGACCACACAGATCAGAATTATCTAGGCTCACTCCGCGATATGGAAGCCTACATAGTATCTATCAAGTCACTGCTCAAGACTCGCGAGCAAAAGCAGCTCGACTTCGAAGCACTGGTTGACTATCGCAACAAAGCGGTGGCGGAGCGGGACTCCCTTGCCGCGAACCCATCATCATACTACGCCTCCAATCCCCTTACCTCATCGCCGGCCTCATTCATTCGGTCTAAAATGGAGGACATGCGCGGGGTCGACCACGAACAGTCACGTAAAGAGAGGATGCGGAAGCTGGAACTACGCATAGACGAGCTCACACGCGAGGTGGAGTCAGCCAAAACTACCTCGGAGATGTTTGACGAGGAGGTGGTTCGTGAGGTGGCAGACTTTGAAAGGATCAAAGCCATCGAATTCCGCGATAGTCTGGGCGCACTGGCGGAAAACCACATCACCTTCTACCAGGGCGTGTTGAACACATGGGAGCGATTCGTTGCCGAGATGGAAGAGGGTCTAGACGATAATTATGACAACTCCCAGGCACCTGGTGGCAATTAGACCTTAGCATCTGTCGCTTTGACACTGTGGCCCTCTATGCAACCGCCTGAGTTGTCTATAGTTTCCCTTTTCCGCACCTGATGTTATATGCTTGGGGCGCGATGGTGGTCTTTCTGATATGCTTTACGACATGTGGCACCGGCTTATCCGAGTACTTTCTGGTAGCTATACTCCATTCAAGCGAAGTATGATTTCTGCATTAGATCGCTCGCTTTTCGTCCACGATTCAGTCGATCAGCCCAACCCAGCCCGGACAACCTTTGCCACTGCACATGGACATGTCCGCTTCCTGTCAAACCCCATTAAAATTTATCTCTCACCCTCTGATTCTCCGCACACTCGAGGTCAATCGGACTAGGATCCCCGCGAGGGTCCGAGATAGCCGGGTCTAAAGCCCTTCGAACCCATTCCTTTGCTCCCTTATTAGCTATCTCCCGCGACATATTTAAGATAATGATGAAGAGCCGAGAGAACAAACCTCACGGTAGATCTGCGTCGGCGTCTTGCTCTTGTTCTTCTTTGTCGCCGTTCCTGCAGGCGTACCTGCTTCCTCCTCGCCCGCCATCAACTGTAGATATACCTCTTGGTCATAATTCACGGCGAAAGGGGCTTTAGGGTCAGCGAAGTTGGCGCTTAGGCCCGGGTAGGTCCCGGACGTTTGTGTACTGGTATGGGCTGGTGAAGCTGATTCGGCCTTTGGGGCTGAGGCGGCTGAGGCCGGGCCGGGAACGCCAGATGACGATGTATTGGGCTCTGGAGCCATGGATGGATGATGGGACTGAATGGGGGTTGTCTGCAGTGGGTGGATGTGGGTGTGAGTTGTCCGGGGATGACTGAATATATCTAGGTCAGGTATACGTTGGCAAATTTGCTCTGTACCTAGGCTAGGTAACCTTGGAATGATCACCATATGCGTGCTAGCGGGATTGTCATTGTCTGACTAGGTATTCACATATATCAACCGAACGCGTCCGCTACCTTAACTTAGCTTATCTTACTACCTGTAGCCAGCGCATGCCATGACCAAGAATAGCCCAGGCACCGGGCCCGGCCGGACCAATCAGATACCTAATTACCAGGTAGCTCGTACTTCAAGTATACTAGATACCTTACTACTAGGTACGAGGTAGGTCAGGTCCAGAGTCTAGGCGGTCGAATTGTACTCTGCAACTGGTAGAACACATGCCTTGTCCGGACCTTCTGCAAGGTTTCGCCACGACCTAACATTCCAGCTGAGACGCCATGCTACTTCACCTGGTCTACGGCTCCCTTACGCATTGTTACTTATCCCGCGTGGCGATGGCGATTGAAGGGTTTGAGAAACTTGAGTTATGCAACGCCAACCACGTCCTCAGCATGGAGGTCTGAAACGTACATGATTTGGTGGGACATACGGCGGATGGGCGAGCGCCCGTGGCGCAGCGTTCTCCGCGTCATACTGGCGGTGGCAGTGTAGGTGCATCTACATGCATGTATTCTATTCTTAGCCTGGGCTTTGTTAAGGTTTGTCTCGTCCCCGAATGGGTGTATCTAGGTGGATGTTGTCGGTTTCTGGCTGGGGTGTCGCTTTTACAGGAACTACATACTACATGGATCATAGAAACTGCTGGCCTGTTCGCCGTCCACGGTGGCCATGCCATTTTCGGTTTTGCATTTTTCAATGATGCAGGCTGAGGCTTTTCACCCCATGTTGCGGCTGCATAGCCTGGTCCCTGGTCTGTGGAAGGATAGGCATAGAGCAGATGCTGATGTGCCCGTAGCCGAGGGAAATATATATAGCGTGGACGTTACCTATACCCAGTGAACATCCCAAGGTAGGATGAGAGGTGAGGACTAATGCAACCTCTTATGGTACCCTTCAGCCCTAGAAATCATAAAAAGCGCCGTAGAGTGCTAATATAAGATTACCAAAGGCAAGAAACAATTACTAAAGCGCATAGTGAATCTACATTTCTCTAACAACCAGGTCATACTTGAGCATCACCGGATCCCTATTTTTGTGCAGCAGGCTATATAGTCAAAAAATAAGATATTTTTGATATACGGCAAGATGGCCGAGCGGTCTAAGGCGCCAGACTCAAGGACTTTCCTTACTTGAGATCACTCAAGAGTCTTCTGGTCACGAAAGTGGCGTGGGTTCAAATCCCACTCTTGTCAATCTTATTTTTGTCATCCTTACTTTGCTTGCTCTCTCTTATTTTACCTTACCCATTTTCAGGGATTCCTCGAGACCGGAATACTACCTACCTCAGCCGCCAGCGCGGGAATTGTCTGCCATGCTGCAAGAGCAGTTCAAAGTTATATGCAGCAAATACTTTTGCGGGGACTGGTAAATCGCTGGCGACAACTCAGTCCTGCATAGCCACTAACAGAACGATGAACCGCCCGTTCTACCAAGATTGACGAACTCTATGCCATGCCATATTCCATCCACGGAGTGTGCTAGGAGGGCTTTGCTTGACAGCGCACATACTCGTCGTGTAACATTGAAAGCCGTGCCTATCCATCTTTCCACTGACGAGCTCCGCTCTGCAATCATTACCTCACACCGGGCTGTCCGCTTCGACGGGCTACCCATCTTTTATGTGCCGGATACTCTCCTCGATTCAGAAGCATGGTGCCTGAAAGCCGGATGTCGCCCACGCCGGTGATAGCGCTTCTGCGGGGGGTGATCTGTGGGGCTACATCGAGAACCAGACTAGCAATGCCCATGCCCGTTTCCTGGCAGGCTCCTACTGCATATTGTGGTTGACCAGGAGTCGGAGAAAAATGTCCACAACCGTCCAAGAGACTGGCAGGCAGAAGGGTCGGAATCAAACAGGCATAGCAACGATCGTTTGCAACATGGAGTGGAGACAATACCCGACAAGCTTTAACTTTTCTGCTGCTCAACTTAGGCATATTGCCTGCCCGCAGTTTCATACCCAGAGCGCCTGTTCCATCGCCTGTTCCATCGCCTGGAAGAGCTGATATGGCGTCCTGTGTGCCCGGTCTGAACAGCCTTACAGGGAGAATCGCACGTCGTCACTTTTGATGACACCACCAAGTTTTATATCGCATGCTCTCAGTCCACAAAATAGTCTCTTGTGTTCGAAGAAGCCCAGCAGTAAAGGTTTGGCCAACACTCACGATGCAAAAAAAAAAGATGGATGTATTTTCCCCCGAACCGGAATCGAGCCGGTGACCTTTCGGTTATATGTTCCATTACAGCCGAACGTGATATCCAACTACACCATCGGGGGATTTGGATGCTGAGCGGTGCTCACGCTGCTTCATGTGCCACAAACTTTATCCTCGTTCATGTTCGTTTGCAAGCGCTACGGTGCCACCGTCTAAGGAACCACGGCGAGCGAGTCCAACTGTCGGCCAAGTTACTGAGAAGCAAGCCTTAGCAGTATGGAATGTAGCAGCACTAGGTATGAATGCTCGGCCATCTTTTCGGTCCCCTCGGAAACAGTAGCACGAATATCGGGTTGACTCGCATACTCTTGCATGGTCTGCACTGAAAGAAAGCGACAGATTCTTGCGGATTCTCTGTAGGAGTGGCAGCCTGTGCTGCATGACTCCTTCCATAGTTCTGGTTCAGTGATGTGAATATGACCCTTTCAGAAACAGGAGGATATGCAAAGATCCTGTCTACCAGGCTCGTCAGGTAGAAGGCTGTGCGGACCTTGAGTAACATTCGTCGCGTCATCATAGCTTCATAGGATTTATGCGGTTAGCTTGCAAGGGCTAACATATTTAGCCGGAGTTATCTCGAAACAAGCCCAAAGCAATAAAACCTGGTGCTAAGGAGAAAGAATTTGAAGGTTGTTGAATAGGACGTGTGTATAAAAAGAAAATTAAAAAAAAGACACTTCCCCCGAACCGGAATCGAGCCGGTGACCTTTCGGTTATATGTTCCCATTACAGCCGAACGTGATATCCAACTACACCATCGGGGGTTTGTATGTTTTGCTTCCTCAAAAGCTGTCTACATATTGCTAAAACAGAATTGGCACCAGCACCTCATCATCCTGCTCTTCGTTTGTCCTGTTTGCAACACATCTTATGATCTACCGGCACCCTCCTCGCTGTTGAACCTCAGCATACTCAATTCAGCTTAGCATGCGGTTAATCTCGCCTTCGGTCCTTCGACCGTACATCTGTCCATCCTGCCGTACGGCACGTTTCTCCAACAGGAGGGGAATTGGGTCGAAACCGGCGCCGGTGACGGATATCTACGATGTAGTCTGCGTCGGAGGTGGCCCTGCCGGCCTCGCACTTCTTACAGCTCTACGTAAGTCGTTGTCTCTCACTGTCCTTGCGCATTGCTTTCTGTGGTACTGATGTAATACGTTCAGGTGCGTCGCCTGCAACGTCGAGGTTAAAGGTGGCTCTCGTAGAATCACAAGACTTGGACAAATCCCAGTCTTGGAAACTCGACCCGCAACATTTTTCCAATCGTGTCAGCAGCCTTACGCCATCATCCGTATCATTTCTGCAGAAGATCGGTGCATGGGGACACTTGGATCTCGAGCGGACGCAGCCGTACCACGGGATGGAAGTATGGGATGGAGAAACAGGGTCAAAGATAACATTCGACTGGTCCATGGAAACCTCACCGTTCGAGGATGCCCGAACCGTTGCGACAATGACAGAGAACGCTAACCTCATACGCGGCCTTCTCTCACGGATCGCTGAATCTGGGGATGAGAACCTTTCCATTTTCTCCAAATCTACCGTATCCTCCATCGAGAACGGCACCCCGGGTGAGCCCGGCGAGCCAGATCTTTCGGCGTGGCCGATACTCTCTATCGCCCCGGCCGGCGGCCCAAATCAATCCGCTGCATCGCCATCCCGGATTGCTGCAAGACTGCTCGTCGGAGCGGACGGTATCAATAGCCCTGTCCGTCGGTATGCTGACATTGCTACGGAAGGTTGGGATTATCAGCGTCATGGAATTGTCGCAACTCTTTCCCTCGCTGATCAGTTTCCCCCTCCCTTTCCCACCGGATCGAGGACAGCTTACCAGCGGTTCCTGCCCTCTCTTGGAGGCCCCATAGCGCTGCTTCCGCTTCCGAATAACCATGCCACCTTGGTCTGGTCTACTACCGTTGAAAACGCCGCCTACCTCAAATCTCTGTCCCCTGGGGCGTTCATAGCGATGGTGAATGCGGCATTTCGCCTGTCCATGCCCGATCTCCAGTACATGATGCGTATGGAGCGCCCGTCTACTTCTGTTGCTGATCTGGACGAAAATCCTCACGAGAGTGAACTAACCTGGCGCCTTCAACACACCCCTCCCGTTTCCCAACTTCCGCCTATGGTCACAGGCCTCCAAGAGGGCAGTGTGGCTTCATTTCCTCTACGGTTCAGACACGCATCATCCTACATTTCACCGCGCGTAGCCCTTGTCGGCGACGCAGCTCATGTCATTCATCCTCTAGCTGGACAGGGTCTCAACCTCGGTATTGGCGATGTAGCGTCCCTCTCTAGCACGATTGAGTACGCGGTGAACCATGGAATGGACATTGGTGACATTCTGACACTTGAACGCTACACTGCTGATCGATGGGCCACTAATGCAAAGATCGGCGCCACTTGCGATGTACTACACAAACTGTACAACGTGCCAGGTCAGGGACCTGTTGCGTGGGGCCGAAGTCTGGGATTCGAGATCATCGATCGGCTGCCATTCGTTAAAGGGTTCCTGATGAGGAACGCCGACTCATGAACACAGCAGCTTCCGCCCTTTGTTTTTTGTAGCCCCTGCCTGTTTCATATTCCTGTATCACATATATTATATTTATACCTTGTGGGATACCAGTAGTACATCCCCAATACGAACCTCAGTGCCTCTGATGCTTACCCCGCTACAGTGGTCTCATTAGGTTAGCCCCGGTTGAACAGACAAGGCTAGGCTATGGCAGTTGACTCCCAGGGCTGGAAGATCTCTGCTCTATGTAAGGCATAATGATTCACAATTCAGGAAGCATTCTTAGCTTCACCTCGGGGTTCTTCACTACTACCTTATCAATATACATGATATCATAATATAACCTGCCTCTGATAGAGCAGCGCACCGGTTCCCCCCTCCCAAAAGCTCATTGAACATATTCTTATCCACCCCGGTACTACTTAATACATGACATTTATAGGCCCAGGATCGACCATTGCACTGAGAGCCCGCACTAGGTCTAGTCATCATAGAAAAGTATATTCTCACACCTTATCATACAACAGTCTGGTTGTGAGCCGTGTCCATGATACAGGTGAGGGCTGCCTTGGAGTGCGCTGAGCATGCCCTGCGACTCTTGAAAAATACCAGTAAGCCTCCCTAGAAGCCCTTCTTTCGCTTTTCCAGGATAAGGTATTGACGCCCTACATTGGATCATTCGGTGTCAAAACTAATACAGAGCCATGGTGTTTTCCTGCTTTTGAACATAATGCATTAAACCAAATCATTTTCTCAACAACCCCCGATGGTGTAGTTGGATATCACGTTCGGCTGTAATGGGAACATATAACCGAAAGGTCACCGGCTCGATTCCGGTTCGGGGGAAAATATCTTTTTTGTCTGGGCCCATTCTCTCTCTCTCTCTCTCTCTCTCTCTCTTTTTTCCCCCCTTTTCTTTTTGTATGCATCTTCGCAAACGAAGCCAACTTCAGTTTATTCATGCCTTTTCTGCGCTCCTGACCGAAGGTTGAGGATCATACAGTAGTGCACAGCTGCTTTAGATACGTAGCCTATCGGGGACGAAGTCGGATCCGATCCGCGAACGGTGCCGCGGGTTTGAAATTGACGCACCGAGTCAGTGAACTGCTCCGCCGGATGGGACGTCCCCAATGACTTGATCCCTTGCGCATGCGACCTGTGATTTCAATTACCCCATATTTCCAAGGACCCTGTCAGATACTGGGAAAGTTGAAACTGAGTTTGCTACTTCAATGACTTTTGCCTGTTGGGTTAAAGCCGGTTTTAGCGGGGCAAGTTAAATAGTATGCAAGGGAGTTAAATCCTCCGTGCTTCATATTATTTGTCGGTGTGCCACCTGCAGCCTCAGCATTTACGCCGAGGAAACGTTAACGCATTAATATATTCCATGAAGACCTCGGAGATAAGGTTCGGGGTGGAAGAGTCCGCTATCACCAGGCGGAGGTGGAACAACGTCAGCGGAAGCCGGAGACTTTCTCCAAGTCCCCGGCTTGGAATTGCCGGAAACGAGAAGTGAACCACTTTTGGTCGGTAGTGGTGTCATGGTTTTGAAAGGGTTCACAAATAACAATAATAGGCTGATGGCATGATTATCATTATTCTGCCCGCATGATCCTGCGTTGGACTTACAGGGCCGGCATGATAACTTACGGCGCTAGTAGTAGTCCCCCCCTCAAAGTTGGGGTCATCGTGGCTATGGGGCATTAGAAATTATACGATTGGCTGTAGCCCTGTAGCGCGTTCATGTCAGCTTGGGAATTCCACGTGGTTCGGTGGCCGGGATTGTTCCAGATTATCGAGTACAATACCGTATTCTACATCAGTGGACATGATACGACCTCTTCACCGTTAGAATATCTGGGGTATCATGGAGACGATGATCCAGCCCATATCGGAAGCTTATTGGAGATAAGATGAGCAAGCGCACCTTTATTTCTGGTAGTTATCGGGGAGTGGTAGATGCGAAGGTTGTTCTGAATTGCTCCACAAGAAAGGCGCTGCCAAGGACGCCGCCGACCTGGAGGCTTCGAGTGAAATGATGATAAATCACGCACCATTCCATCATGACCCTAGTTGTTTGGAGATGGCTGCTGCTGTCACCGCTAAACGCGTCTGACACAGAACTCGCAGCGGGAGAACTTGCTTCAGCACCCGCCAGTTTGGCGCTCGACACGTCGATTTCAGCCCTCGCGCAACTACCTTACTACTTCGTACTTACTCGAACCCTTGGTGTAAGTGGTACAAAACGACCTGCGCCGCACAGAGAAGCCAAGCCGATGCCAAAGGGCTGGCAACGAATCAAAAAACCTTATCAAGGTGTTGGATGTAACCCTGCCTGGCTGGGCATTTAACAGAACGGTGTGATTTATCCGGAAGTTTGTCCTGCTGGGAGGAAATTTGGTGGAAATCAGAATATCGACGACAACCTTCCGACGGCGTGGGCGTTCCATATTCGAACCCTAGGTATCTGCTCCTCGTCTTTCTGTCCATGGCACCGAAGTGCCATATACAGAGGACACAAGTGTAACTCGACAACTCAAACACCAGGGGTTTTGGGGCGATGTAAGCCTCTGACCTCACCGTATGCAGCATACTGTGGCCCTCCGCAGGCATCTGGAAGTTTAGCAACCACCCGAGCTGGCTGCGCTAAGAAAAAGCATGTTGCACAGGAAACAGAGTCTCGAAAGCCGGACTGGTCTGAGGTGAGTGAGCATCATGAGTTCATATATTATAAGAGTATGGCCGTAGGCCAGCATAGCCCCAATTGATCGTGGGGCGCAAATTGCAATCCAGAATCGTCTCCCCACTCTCGCCGCAGATATGGTAAGAAGGGTGAGCATTCCAACCGGTCTGCAGTCAAATGCGCCTCTTACTGCCAGAGTATTTAACTGGGCATTTGCCCCAGCCCAGGAGAGCATAAGACTCGAAAAGAGTGGGAATGGAATGAGGTGGTGGGATCGGTGTTCCTGGTCTTGCGATGGGATCTGGCGCGTAAATTACCTTACCGAGAAAGAGTTCAACCGATAGATACGGTATCAGAAACAGTCCTCGGCCACCCCGTGGAGACTTCTACGTAGTCGTAAGTAGTGCACCTGACTGAAGGTGGTAGTCGCAGGACTCGACTGAGAAGGTAATTGAGCGTGCGTAAGTACTAGCAGTGTCGTTAAACTGAACTTGAAGCCCATCAGCAATATGGCGCAGGTGGGAACTTGGAACTGGAAAGGTTTTCCCCTCCCCAAGCTGTCTTCTCGTTTCAAGTTAGGCTCTCGGACCCATCCCAACCGTCGTCATAGAATTACCACTTTACCAGTGCCTGTACGGCGAGTGGACTCGCGGAGGTACTGCGGCCTGGATTCCCAAGTGAACAAAGTTGTAGTAGTAGCACCTCCTACTACTACTAGTCCGTTCCTTTCCTCTCCTCAATCATCTCGCTCGTTCTTGGGTGCCCCCTCTCTTCATCCCGTATTCCTTCTTGCTCTCCGATATTGCATCTTTTCCTGCCTGGTGTCATTTCTACACACTTTATTCTCCCGCCCGTTGTCACCTACCTCGACCGACCGGCTTCTCTTCCGATTCTACGATTCCGCCGCTCACGTTTCCGCCCCATATTATTCTTACATTCGCTCAATCACCCCCCAACACTCGCTCGCCACGCCCGCGAGATCATAACCTGGCCCAGTCCCTCTTTGTCACCCTCGCTATCAAGCATCTAGTTGTCTTACGCCCAATTTCTTGCGCCGCCCGTGTTCCCGTACATCTCCAAGATCGCCGTTGTCGCATACCTTCACCCGGCATTGAATAATCTGGGCAACAGTCGCGCTCTATAGCGATCTGGGAGGCGGCTTCTTTCCCCGCTCCAGTCGCCAGATGACGGCGGTCACCACGTACCAAGAGAACTGGTGACAATATGGGGTCGTTTTTGAAAAGTTTCCGGAAAGATGTGGTGAGTTTAAGCTCACCCTCTTGGTTCTGGCTTGGCTGTCACTTCCATTGTGCCTTGAATATCTGCGTCCTCAAGCCGTGGCCGTGTCGCGACTTCTTCACCGCTTAGTTCGAAGATATGGGCTAGCATAGTTTTGGGATGCTGACTGGTTTCTAGGGATCTGCTGCACCTTCGGCTGGGGTGCCTCCTCCAAAGCCTCAGCCGCTTCCGATGACCCCCTTGGAAAAAATGCTGATGGAGCTGGGCCCGATTCGTGAAGATGGCAGTGATAAGTTTTTCGGGATGGAAAATGTAAGTGCCTATTTGGGTTTCTTTACTTCGGACTCAAGCTGATCCACTGTGTCAAAGTTCGGGAATACATGGTAAGTGTCTGGCATGGGTGAGTTTGCCCGGAAGGTACAGATTATTAACCAAGTTACGCAGCTACTGTAACTCTATTCTACAGTGTCTTTATTATTCGGTACCCTTTAGGGAAGCCGTCCTCAATTACCCTAGACGAACACCGGTCGAGAGCCTGGAAGCCGCTCTGGCAAAAGCCCTCGTTTACCAAGACCCGAGCGTGCGACTGGAAGCAGAAGCCCAAGAGAGGCAAAAGGCAGCCGCCGCTGCTCGGCCTGGGCAGCCTCCAAACCCGCAACAGAAACCCGAAGATAAAGATTCACCGGAATATAAGAAGAAAGTGGCATTGCAGACACTCCCTCTCTTGAAGACTGAGAACAACTCAGACAGCTACGCCATGACGGAGTCCCTATTCACATCGTTGAAGGATATCTTCGAATCTGTGGTCGGAAGCCAATCGCGAATAGGAATCATAAAACCACAGCATTTCTTGGAAGTACTCCGCCGAGAGAATGAGATGTTCCGGACGCCCATGCACCAGGACGCCCATGAATTCCTCAATCTTTTGTTGAATGAGGTTGTTGCCAATGTGGAAGCCGCCGCGATGCAGTCTGCGCCAGAGAAGCTGCTCCCGGCCGCCGCGAGCTCAGAATCTCTCCAGCCGTCGTCGAGCTCGGGTTGTAAAACGCCCAACACCACCCGGTGGGTCCACGAATTGTTCGAGGGACTTTTGACTTCGGAAACACAGTGTCTCACGTGTGAGAAAGCTTCCCAACGCGACGAAGTTTTTCTGGATTTATCGGTAGACTTGGAGCAACATTCGTCGGTTACGTCTTGTCTAAGAAAGTTCTCAGCAGAGGAAATGCTCTGTGAGAAAAACAAATTCCACTGTGATAACTGTGGTGGGCTACAGGAGGCAGAGAAGAGGATGAAGATCAAACGTCTTCCCAGAATTCTGGCTCTGCATCTCAAACGTTTTAAGTATACCGAGGACTTACAGCGGCTTCAGAAACTCTTCCATAGGGTTGTCTATCCTTACCACCTTCGCCTCTTTAATACGACCGACGACGCCGAGGATCCCGATCGAATTTATGAGCTGTACGCCGTTGTAGTACACATCGGTGGCGGGCCCTATCATGGACACTATGTCTCTATCATCAAGACCCAGGACAGAGGGTGGCTACTGTTCGATGATGAAATGGTGGAACCCGTGGACAAAAACTATGTGCGCAATTTCTTCGGCGACAAACCTGGCCTAGCATGTGCATATGTGCTTTTCTACCAGGAGACAACCATGGAGGCCATCCTGAAGGAACAGGAACAGGAGAACATGGAACCTCCAGTCGAAACGAATATTTCGGCCTTGAAGCAGAACGGGGTTGTCCACTCACCTGGCCTGGCCCATGCTCATAGTGCCTCCCAAATTCCGAATCCAGAAGAACATGATCGATTCACCGGCCTGAAACGAGCTCCAACCGCGCCTCCGCTGTCCACGCATTTTGAACATACAGACTCTGAAAGTCTCCCGTCCGCTGCCCCAACCCAGACTCCCATTACATCCTTACCGCCTGTGCCTCCAATTCCTGAAACGCCACCGAGCCCTCTCATATCCAGAAAAAGTGATCTGCAATCAAAGAAGGAACGGGCTAAAGAGGAAAAAGAACGGAAGGCGGCCGAGAAAGAGAAGGAGAAACAACGCCGGAAAGAGATGGAGACACGATTCAAGGATAGGCAACGACGCGAAGAAGAGGAGCTGAAAGCTGCCCTCGAGGCAAGTAAAACGACAAAGGAAGACGAGGATCGCCGCAATCACGTTGAGAATGGTTCATCTAGAAAGCCTTCAAGCAGCCTTGGCCGGTTCAGAAGCTTCAGCCATCGTTTGGGCAAAGACAAAGAGAGTCGTAGCTCTTTACCACCGGTCCCGGCTTTGCCGAACGGAAACCACTCAAGCAAAGTTTCAGACGAGCATGGGTATACGGAAACTCTGCCTAAGCCGACCTCACGACCGCCGTCACGACCACCGTCGCAGCCGCCGAACGACCACCTCCGTTCAGTGAAGGCTGAATCGCCTCCAATGCAAACTGAAGAACGGGAACCTATTCGAAATCCGAAGCACGAACGATCAGGTCACGGGAAATGGCGGAGTTTCAGCATCAGGAAGAAGTCATTCAACATCCTGTCATCGTGAATTTCGTTTCCCGACTTCGCAAGCACCTTCTCCTCGCCTCTGATTTAGCACATATAACAGGCGCTTTCTGCCGTACATATCATCGCCATGTACCATCAAATTTACCTTCATAACTTGGCATAACCACCTGTGGCACGAATCGCCATGGTTTGAATGCCCGGCTCATGTGTTAGTCCAGCGCGATTTTCTGGATTCGACTTGCATCATGCGGCATTTGATTTGCATACCATCTAGCAGATGCTTCTTTATCTATGGTCGTTCTTATTCCCTCTCACTTGATCCATCTATTTGTGATAATACCCGTGTTTGGGTCACACAGCTCGGCGAATATGGCGTTTGGTTGATTCTCAATGCTTGTCTTTTCTAAAGTGTTTCTACAGCCTCACTGTTAGTGTATGGGAGGCAGTCGCCATCATGTTCGTTAAAGAACCCGGAAGGGGAGGGTAACCGGATATCTCCATTCTGGGTACCAGTTGTGAAGGGTTATTTCCGTACAAAATGTACGTGTTTGAGAAGGTTACACGGTTTCACCAATCCTCCATTTGACCAGGAGCAGATAGATTTGTACATGACGGCACGGCACGGCACATGTGTCTCCGATGAATCAGCCTCGTCTCACTCTTGTTCTTTCTCTTCAAATTCCAGTCATGAATGGCCTAGATGAGCAGACATCTAGCATACGCATATTATACAATACATAAATGAGCATACGCGTGACCATAATATGCCTGAGTAATGCTCTGGATGTCAAATGAAAATAACAGCATTGCTTGCTCTTAAGCTTCGCCGTCTGTTTCCCTCGGCAGCAGGGAGCCCTGACCACCACAATGACACAGGCGCACACTGATACTCCCTACAGATTGTCTCCCTCCCGTTTATGCTCAACTAACGATGGGTGCTTGAGTAGCTGCCGAGGGATGGACGGGGAGGTAGGGCATGTTGGAAGCTGAACTCTCATTTGGCTATGCTTTGCTGCTTTAAATCGAACAAAAGTGACCCGAGTAGGCACCGACGGAAAAAAAGAACCAGGTCAACCGAGAATAAGTTCGTAAACGATGATTATTGTGTTGATCACGATTAGGGGTACTGCGATGTGTAGATCCGAAGATATTAGCAACCTTCGCCCTCAACAAATAGGCAAGGCCATAATAAAGTATGACATAGTAGTAGAAGAAGCAAATGCAAGTAGAGAAATCAAGAGACGTACTCCGCATAACCGTCCTCACACTTGCAATCAGGTTTATAGTCTTTGCTTTCACGCTCGTGCTGTCATAGGTCGCGCCGAAGGCAGGGTCGGCTTGTGTGCGGCCCCATCCAACTGTGATGGATCGTTAGCAACTGGATTGCGAGCTCGTGGGAAATATCTAATACGGGAAGGTAGGGAGGCGTACTTCGTGCGAGGAAACGGTCTTCGGAGAGGATTGCGATGGAGTTGGTGATGAGGATTATAACTGCGGAAATGGGCGTTAGTTTGCGCGTGTAGCAGGGGGGAAGGTAGCAGGGGGGAGGGTTATTGCGCACCATAGACGAGTCGCCCGAGACCGAAGAAGGACATTGTGGTTAATTAAGCGTGCTGAGTGATTAACTTTTGGGATGAGATGGTGGAGGTTGTCGGAAGCTGCCAGATCGACTTGGACTGACGGCATCCAAACAGCTCCTGCGGCTCATTAAGCGTAATGCGGACGGGGCGGGACCGAGCTGCGGCCACCGACTCTTTTACAAGCTACAACGCTCGGCACTGGCGTCTTGGTGCACAATGCGGAGAGATGTTGGTATGGTCTTTTCCTCTGGGAGTTATTCTGAGCTCTGAGCTGAATTGTGCTAATTGACTCAGGCTATGTGCTGCTGCTTGTTTCCATCCCCGCGCTCGTGCTGGCGCATCTATTGATCGCTCCATACACCAAAGTAGAGGAGTCATTCCATATCCAAGCCATCCATGATATCGAGACGTACGGGATTCCCGTACGCAATATTTCTCATGTACTCCGGACGGAGTATGACCATTTCATATTTCCCGGCGCAGTTCCTCGTACGTTCGCTGGGGCTGTTGTCCTCTCGGGGCTTTCAGCGCCGTTCATCTGGCTGAAAGATGGCCTCGACCGGCAGTTCGCAGGTAATTACCCTCTGGAATGTGCTTGTATCCTGCTAACTCCTCGTGCAGCCCGAGCAATCCTAGGCTTGCTCAATGCATTCTCACTGCTATCTTTTGCGAATGGATTGCGCCGCGCCGCTGGGAGGACCGCTGCGGTCTGGTACCTCCTCTTCCAGGCGAGCCAGTTCCATGTCATCTATTATGCCTCGCGGACGCTATCGAACATGTTTGCCTTTGGGATGACCACATGCGCTCTTACAGCTCTTCTTCCCGACCCCGGCAACCCAGACACGTACCGCAAGCGAAGCAGGGTAGCTCTGTACTTGATCACAATTGCGGGCATTGTCTTCCGCGCCGAACTAGCTCTCTTCCTCGCAACGCACACTCTCTTCCTCCTTGGTACAGGCCGCATCAGTATCATACGCGAGATCGTCCCAGCCGGTATCCTAGGCCTGACACTTGGCCTCCTCATCACCGTCCCCGTCGACTCCTTCTTCTGGCAGCAATTCCCACTCTGGCCCGAGCTTGCGGCTTTCAGATTCAATGTCCTTGCCGGCCAATCTTCCGCATGGGGCACACATCCATGGCATTACTACTTCACCAACGCCCTCCCACGCCTCCTCCTCAATCCACTAACCTACCTCATCGGCATCCCTGTTTCCCTCTCCCAACCCGCAACTCGCCGCTTCGTGGCAGCCCTCTTCATCCCATCACTCGCCTACATTGCCCTATACAGCGCCCAGCCGCACAAGGAATGGCGCTTCATCGTATACGCCATCCCGCCCCTAACCGCCACTGCCGCCATAGGAACCTCGTACATCTGGACGCATAGGACGAAATCTCTCCTCTACCGTCTCCTGTCTCTAGCTATGATCACCTCAACCCTCGCATCGCTCGCAATATCCTCGTTCCTGCTGCTCCCAGCCTCCTCGGCCAATTACCCAGGCGCACAGGCTATCAACGCCCTCCACGCACACGCTCAATCTCACGCCCAAAAACCCCCACCCGAGCACATCTCCGTCCATCTAGGAAACCTCGCCTGCCAAACAGGCGTCACCCGCTTCCTGCAACTCCCCACCCACCACCGTCCAGACGCCAACTCCAACGCAACAAACTGGCACTACGACAAAACCGAATCCACGGCCCTAAAATCCACACTGTCGTTCTGGTCCAGTTTCGACTACGCCTTGCTTGAGCCGAACGAAGCGGACGCATTACGGACCCTGTTCCTGTCTACTGCCGTTCTTCCTCATTATGAGACGGTGGAATGGGACGACGTCGAAACGATCCGGGCCTTCAATGGATTACGGCTCCTTGGACCCGGTGATGAAGCCGCTGGCACCCTTGAAGAAGGCATTATCAGGTGGGCATCTCCCTCTGAGGAGAAGGCCGATGAGCTGGTTGAGATTTGGAATGGGTTTAGGGAGATGGTGAGGAGGAGTGTGACGGGTGGTTGGTGGGTTGAGGTGAAGATGGAGCCGAGAATTGTGGTTTTGAAACAGGTAAAAGTTTGATTCGGGTGTTCTACTTCTTGAGAATGTTTGAAACGGAGTAAGGTCATTCAGATTCCGCTTTGAGTTGAAGTGAAGTTGGAGTATACTTCGTGGATCACGAAATCATATTTGTATTGTAAGAGGTAGGTCCGACAAGGTACCTTAGCAGGCTATGTACCAAAAACAAGCAAAACTAAGTATGTCCTGCATGGATTTCTCCTTCCATTTCCAGTGTAGGATCAATGTCTTGGTCAGGCTGTCTTCAAATGGGTATAATCGTTCGCACATGCATCCCAATCCCCAAAAAATCCGGGAAACGCAGTTACATCAATCAATCATCAGCTTCCAATTTCTCCAATCTCTTCTCCAGATCCCTCACCCACGGCTCCACCAACTCAATATTATTCTTTAGCGCAGCCTCACCATGACTCATTTTCTCCTCGACTGTCTTCAAGCCTTGTCGCCACTGCTCAATCTCTCCAGCCATCTCGGCCTGCCTTTTTTCCAGTTCGTCCAGTGATTCAGAGGCTTGCGCGGCGCCTGCATGGATGGCGCGGAGGGAGCGCAGGCGCTCCAGGACACTGGGGAGGAGAGGGTGGAGGGATTGAATGGTTGGGAGTGTTGCGTAGAGGGCTTGGATCTTGGTCGCTTGCTCATCGCGCTGGGCGGCGGTTGCTTCGAGTTCCCCGCCGGGCGTGGTTGACGAGATGGAGGCTGTGCGAGTGAGGCGGGAGCTTTGTACAGCTCTGCCGGCTTCGATGGCGCGTTTGCGAGCTGATGCTAGGGCCTCGGCATCTGCTGTTAGTTTTCTGACGCGGGCGGAGAGTATCTCAAGATGGGGAGTTGTGACTGGGGCTGTTGTTTGGGCGGAGCCGGTCGTCGGCATCGCGGGCACAGGGCTCGGGCCTACGAGGAGGGTTGTGAGGGTTGAGAGGCGGGAGGTGAGATGGTCTAGGGCTGGGAGAACAGGTTGGAGCGGCGGTTCTGAACTTCCATCTGAGATGAAGGGATTGGAGGAGGTCGAGATGCCCATTGCCGATTCGATAAGTGCCAGCCGGGTATCGAAGGCTGCGGCGTGGGAGAGAATGCCCGCAGAGACGGACGCGGTCGATTCGGTTTCACTGTCCTTAATTGCAGATTTGGCCTGGTTGCTAGCTCCGGTGACATGGGTTGAGGAGGGATCTGATGCAAGCTTCTGAGATACCACCGCAGCGGCGGAATGGGGTTGGGATGCACCGCGTGACGAGGCGTAGAGATTATCCAGTGCCTGACTGAGTTGCTCAACACCGTCGTCTAAGGTGTTCTTGGTCGCGTCCGGAGCTCCGTTAGATTCCGCATCGGGTTTCTGAGCAGCCATTTCATCCTTCAGCTCTTCTACCTCCCGCTGAAGACGCGCCAGCTTCCTTTCTAAGCTCTCATCCTCACTGTCGCTATATTCGCCTTCCGCAAAATCCCTCCGCCTCCGCCGACTCTTGCTCCTGTACGACTTCCGCTTGCTAGCAATGCTGTCTGAGAAGTTCACATGGCGGGCGTCGACGGTGGCTCCGAGGAAATGTGCGCGCGCTTCGTCTGCGTTGACGTGTTCACGGTCAATATCAGAGTCGGAGCCGGAGTCATCCGCGTTCGAGATCGTTCGGACGGTTGCTGTCTAGCTTCGCATTAGATTGAGCTCCCAATTGAAAAGTAAGCTTGATATATACCGGAGCGGTGGTTTCATCCGTTAGATCTGGGGTCTCGTAGAGGTCTGGAGCAAGGTCCTGGAGAAATTAACGACTGATCCAAAATCGAGTCCCCAATAGAGAGCATACCAGATCTGGGAGACCGGCATATTTCTTATTGAATGCCATGCTGTGGACAATGGGGGGTTTGTTTGGAAGCTGTACGGAAGCTTAGATGTTTAGGCCAGACCACGTGAAAGGGGTACGCTGAGTGCCTTGAAGCCTGAGGCATTTTGATTCCACCAAGCCGCGACTCCAATGAGGGGTATCTACAGGCATCCACAGGCATGTACATAGAAAAGGGTACAAGCACGACGGAGCAGTCAACGGGGTTCGGCTTAAGTCTACATCTCCGCTATGCTGTCCGACTGAATAAACCTTGTACTGTGACACAGCATACACTATTAAATAGCAAAGGGACTTGTCACATGCAAGGACACTTTTTACAAGAGCCCAACTACCGCAGAAGTACTCGCCGGAGAGCATCTGGACAGTATGAAGAGCGGATAATGGAACCAGCTACAACACATCGCGTAGCTGACAAAAAAAGGAGCCTCATATCCTCCAAGGTGTCTGAATGACATGCGAGTTCCTCCACCTGAATCATCCATGATGAAGCGCACATGCGTGACTGTGAAGCCTCGGCCTAGCCAGTGGAGCAGCGCAACCCAGTCGATCCATATTGCGGAGGCGCAAGCAATCACACTCAGCGACGAGACACGAAAAAGCCGGGCCCCAAGTGCACAACGTGAAACTGAAAGAACAATTCTAAGCTCAAGGCCGGAGGTACATAAAAGCTGTGTTTCCGCCGATAGAACGACCTCTTCTTGGGTGCTCCGCTCTGTAACTTGAACCCCCACTTCCCTGTTTTCTTCAGAGTATTCTATTCTATCCTCATAGCTCATTTTAAATCTATCCCAACCCAACCCTCCCTCCTAACTTGCTCATCAATACGCGCTTTGCTTCGTCAAGATGGCTACACCTGCGGATATCACTTTCCTCAACTACAATGGCAGCTGGGTCATGGTGCGTCCCACACTTCCGTTTCCCTCTCCAGAGCTCCCCGCTCTTCTACCTACCCAGCAAGTAGGTACATACCTACTCGAACCCGACTAACGAGTATGATGCGTATAACAGGACAGGACCCTCTCTGACCAAACCGACCCTGTCCTGGCCATGGTACGCCCTCCCTTCCCCTTCCTTCTACCTAACCTCCGGGAGCCCTTTTCCAAACCCAACCCAACTAACCCCCCTTCAACAGCAAGGTCTAAGCTGGTTTATGCGCACAACCCTCGCCTGGGTAAGCGTAACCCTCAACACAAAACAATACCAGTCGCCCGATGCCGACAAAACCACCTACCACATCGACGTCGACAACATCGTGACGGGCGGCGTGCAAGGATCCACCGAGCAGCGCGTAACGGACTGGAAAAAGCGCGAGCACAGCGATACCATCTTCGGCCGGGTGGAGGGCCAGTCGAGGCTCTTCCGTGGGGTCCTCAAGGACGGCAAAGTAAGACCTAATGTGGAGATATGCACGAACATCGACGATGAAAAGATTGGACGGTTCTTGCGCGGCGAGATTCTGGAGGATGGGGGTGAGTGTGAGGGGTTCCTTGTTGATAAGGTCGGGGAGGAGTTTGGGGAAGGCGAGGGACTTTGGTTACACAGTTGGGTTGAAAGTTTGGATTCGAGTTGGACGGCTGAGCAGGTATGTCTCGTTGCTTTGTTTTTTTGTCTTGTTTATGGCGGGGCATCTTGGGGCTGTGGCAGGGCTAATGAAGTTGTTTAGGTCTGGGGTTTCGAGATCATCAACGGCGAGCGCTACCATACTCGCCGGGTTGCTTGTGCGAATAACGGACAATATGTCCTCGCGAGGCTTGTTTACACCTTCGTCCCTGCTCAACAGCAGGCAGAAGAGGATGACATTGCCTACTAAGCTACGGTTGATTAGCGAGTCTATAGGCAGGTGCAAACTCACTGTAGAGTCGAACAAACCTTTGCGATGGCGCTCATTGGATTTTGCTAATACCTATACCTATAATTACCCTAAATAAGACAAATTTACTCTACGTATATAAGAGGCAGAGTGTATCGAGAAACATGGTATTCGCGCCAATAACTAAAAGCGATCAGATCATATAACCGAGGGTCAATTTAATCATGCATCATGCGAAAAAAAATCAAATCGTGAATACTTCCTTGCACAATCCACTTTTAGTTCATGAGTGTGTGGGCATGACGACATGGGCTTTCGTGCTGACAGCGTCCTCAGCACGCCACAAACTCGTCACAGTCTTCTGCTGAGTATAGAACTGAAGACCAGGCTTGCCGTAGAAGGTGTTGGCACCGCCTCCTGCAATACTCTTCTTGTTGCCGGTGAAGGAGAACATGGGCAGCGGAACGGGAATGGGAACGTTGACACCGATTTGGCCGGCTTCAATGTCCTTCTGGAATCGGGAAGCTGTAGGGCCAGAGCAGGTAAAGATGGCGGCACCATTGCCGTATTCGTTCTTGTTGACGAGCTCGATAGCATCGTCCAGAGTAGGAACTTCCAAACAGACGAGCACCGGACCGAAGATCTCCTCCTTGTAGCATCTCATTTCGGGCGTGACACCGGTGATAATAGTAGGGCCAACCTGAAAGGAATTACTGTCAGTAGCGGACACTTGTTAGAGAAATAGATATGGTACATACGAAGTTACCGTTAGGGTATTTTTCGGGCTTATAGCCTCTCCCATCCAAAAGGATAGTAGCTCCCTCCTCCTCAGCGCTGGCGATCAGCTCCTCAATGCGCTTCTTGCTGTGGGTGCTGATAACAGGGCCGAGGTCAGCTCCCTCTTCGAAGCCTCCATTCACGTTCAGAGCCTTGGCTCGCTCTGCCATTTCAGGGAGCCAGTCCTTAGTCTCGCCGACCATAACCACAGTGCTGAGAGCCATGCAACGCTGACCCGCAGCACCGAATGCGGCCCCGACTATTGCATTAAGAGTCTGGTTCTTGTTGGCATCAGGGAGCACAGCAGCATGGTTCTTTGCACCAAGGTTGGCCTGTACACGCTTTCCATTGGCCGAACCCCGGGTATAGATATACTCTCCAGCTTTGTTACCGCCAACAAAGCTGATAGCCTTGATCGCTGGCTCATCAAGGATAAAGTCAACTGTCTTGGCTGAGCCATGAATGATGTTGATAACGCCAGGAGGGAAACCAGCTTCCTTGGCCAACTCGGCTAGGATCATGGCAGCTCCGGGGTCACGCTCAGAAGGCTTGAGAATCATAGTGTTACCAGTAATTGTGGCGATAGGAATACACCAAAGAGGAATCATGGCGGGGAAGTCTATATTACGTTAGTGTCTGCCCATAGAAATGGTCTGCTGAGCAAGGTATCTTACTGAATGGGCAGATAGCTGCAACAACTCCCAGCGGTTCCCGGTAGCTCCTGGTCTCCATATCCTTGGCAACTTCCAGCACCTCACCGGTAATCTGTGTAGTGATACCACAGGCAGTCTCGGCTACTTGCAGGCCACGGAGAACGTCACCCTTGGCATCGGCAAAGGTCTTGCCTTGCTCGAGGGTAATGGAAGCAGCCAGACGGTCCCAGTGGGCGCGGATAAGGTTCACAAACTTGAACATAATTTGCTGTCTAGCCATAATACTGGTTGCCCGCCACGCCGGGAACGCCTTCTGGGCGGACTCGACGGCGGCGCGAAGCTCCTCATCGGTACTCTGTGGAACACGGGTAACAAGGTTGTTGGTGGCCGGGTCATACAGATCAATCCATGTGCTCGCCTTGGAAGGGACAAACTCATTGTCGAGAAAATTGGTGGTATCAATCGGGTTGGCGATCGCTTCGTGGCTCTTCGGGTACTCGGTGGCGGTACTAGCCGCGGATGTGGTTGCGGGGGTGAGTTGCTGAGCAGTAGCGTGAAGCCTCCGTCGAGCCACCAAGGACAGGCTTGACGAGGTCTGAGATGCTGGAGAGCGCGAGGAAGACATAGAAGAAGCCGCAAGTGAGCGAGACGCGGATGCTGCAGCTGCCCTGGCGGGTGAGATGTTGGCCACCGTCGTGCGGGGAGAGGCAGCGCGGAGAGCGGGGATAGAGCGGGCGAAAGACCGACTGGCGGCCATTGTGAAGAGAGTCAAGGGAAGACGATAAGTGAAAATACTTTACAATATGAGTTAGGAGAATGAATTAAGGCGTAGGAAAGGGGAGAATGAACAAGAAGTCTCGGTAAAAGAGTAGTGATGAATTGAGGGGTGGGCGAACCTTGGAGTAGATTTCCCCGTGTATTTGTATCTGTACCTGTATTATTATTGTATGTTATCCGGCCGACTGGTTAATTCCAGCCCGAGGCAAACCGATAAGCTCTCGGCGAAATCAGCCAATAATGATTCGTGATGCTTTAGGAAAGCATTCCCACGGGGCTGCGCTTGCAACTTAAGTCTACCAACCATGTTCTCTCCCGTCAAAAGACTTGGTTGCTTCTTTCAATAAATTAGTTTTTATTAGCTTTTATTGATTAGATGGTTTTTTCGGCGTCGTCCCGATAACGCGAATCGCGCCGAGGTCGGTTGACAGACATATTAAGCAAGTCAACAGGTCTGCAGTTCAGCTCGGTTGATCCAGGAACTGAACAGTCAGTAGTACTCCTGTAGCGGGGAAGTAGCGGGGAACTCGTGAGGGTTTATAGGTGTTAGGTCTTCTCATCCACCGTTCCGACTCAACAGAAGAGTTGACTGAGTCCGAGCTGGCGATTCAAAATACAGGTTGTAGAAAACTAATGGGGTCCAGTCTCTAGAGTACACATAGGTGTCCATTGGATATCGGTGGAGGAAACGAATGCTTTCATTGATTTCACATAAAAAGACCTACCAGCAGCTGACTTGCTACTTATTAAATAATGTAGGACTGGAATAATGAAGCGGAAAACGGCCGATCAAAATTCATTGTACATATTATTCATTCTCGTAGAAATGTCATGGTAACAGTATCAGAGCCCGTTATGAGATACTGCAGCAGCTATGGAATCAGAATGGGAATCGAGGATACTGTTTCTTTTTCATGCTGTGCCGATTTAGCTTTTCAAGCTGGGTATTTTGTTTTCTTATGAACGCGCGCACATTCTTACTCCGCAGACGAGCGAGCAGTGCGCTTGGTGGCTCCGCCCTTGACGGTCTCTGCAGCGGAACTAACAGCTTCGCCAGTCTTCTCCTTGGCAGATTTGGCGGCCTCCTTGCCCTTCTCGGTGGCAGGAGCGGCAGCAGGGGTACTGGCTCCAATGGCACCAACAATGATGAGGATCATGGTAACGAGGATGGCACCGAGGCCACCAGCAACCTCAGGGACCTGCTTCACAGCGCCGACGGGGTCTTCCTTAGCGAGTCCAACGAAGTGGTCAACCTTCTCACGGACATAGGTGAGAGGGTCTTCCTTGAAGCTGACAGTAGTGCCAGTCTCCTTGGCTTCCTTCTTGGGCTTAGAAGCTTCCTCCTCAGCCTGCTCAACAGGACGCTTGACATCAAAGGTCTCCTTGCGCAACTTTTCAGCATCCTCAACGGAGTGACCAATGTAGATGTTGTCAAACAGAATGTCGTTCTGCATGGTCCAAATCTCGAAACCAATCTAATAACGGTTAGCCAAGAGTCAATATACAGGTCCGATGGATTGAACGTACAGCGCCCATGGGCTCGAAGTTGGAGGGTGTCTTGTCCTCGAAGTAGGCGGGGTTGGGGATCTTGCGGGGAGCCCAGGGTCCCTTGTAGGCAGGGTTGTCGATGAGAGGAGCAGACCACTTGCCCTTGTATGCAGGGTTCTTGATCATGGGAGGAGACCAGGGGCCACATCCGGAAACCTCACTGCACTTGGGGTTAGGGACAGTGGGAGGGATCCAGTCACCATCTTCCTCGTCATCCCAATCCTCGGGCTTCTCGGCTTCAGGGTCAGGGATGCTAGTGGGCTCATCCTCCAGCCAGTCGTCAGGCTTCTCGGCGGTCTCATCAACGATTTCGTAAGGGGCATCTTCATCCCAGTCTTCCGGCTTGGTGGCCTCAGGGTCGGGGATCTTCGCCTCGTCAACCCAGTCGCCGGGCTTCTTGTCCTTGGGATCATCGATCTCCTTCTCGGGGTTGACAGGAGGGGTGAAGTCTTCGAGGAGGGTTCCGTTCTTAACAGCGGCGCCGTCAATCAGGATCTGGAAGGACTGGTCTGGGCGGACGATGAGGGTGTAGAGGGAGCTAAGCTTGGTGGTACGAGCGGCGGGAGGAGCCTTGAGGTGCTTCTCCTCATACTCTCCAGTCTTCGGGTTCCTGTGGCGGAAGATGAAGTGGACCTATGTAACAGTAAGTGACCATTTCCGCAGAGGAGTTGCGAAAGCCATACCTTGTTGGTGGCACCGCACTTGTCGGGACCGAACATAATCACGTAAGGAGTAGTGTTGGAGAACTCCTCAGACGAAAGCTTCTTGTTGTCCTGGAGAAGCTTCATGTAGGCACCACCGCAGACGAGGGAGTCTTGGAGGAAACCGTCCGTTAGCATCAAGTATTCAAGACTCCAAAATAGGGAGTGTCTACTTACTCTGCGGCTTGACCTCGTATTGAACAACGAGGGTCTTGTCCTTGTTGTCAATCTTTTTGGGGAACTTGGCGGAAATAGCATGGTGGGCCGCAACGTTCTTGACAACGAGGCCCTTGTCACCATCAATGCCCTTGAAGACGGAGGGTTCCTCGACGGCCCATTCGCCGACGTATGCCCAGTCCTCCTCCGACTTGGAGTCTTCCTTCTTAGCATGCGAGGGCGACCATCTCGATTGCCAGTCATCTGTAAATTGTTCCAAGAAGGGTGCCTCAAGGTTAGTGGGCTAGACACGGCCAAGTTAGAACGAGATTCCAAATCATAGATGAAGGTAGCGTACAGTAAAGATAGGTCTCTCGACCGCGGAGGTAGCATCAGGCTTTGTCTCTTCCTCGGCGGCATGAGCTACGCTCATGAGAGACGCCGAGGATACCAGAGCGGAGGTAAGAGCTGTGTTGAGACGCATGGTGGATGGTGAAGAACAAACAAACAAGCGTGAACTTCAGGCAATTGGCCCTCCGTGGAGGAAGAGAAAGAGCAGGAACAAGTCGAGCTGGGTGACAGGAGTAAGATTCTCTGGACAGATAGGCAAGAACAGAGGAAGAAAGAAGAGAAAGAATGGCAGGAGGTTATATAAAGCCAGTGAAGCTGGAAGTTCAAGGTGGCCTTTCGGTCGCCCGCTGCTTGATTTGGTTAGCGCTGGTTCTCCAATGTTCTCCAGCTGTCGGCAGATCTCCCTTTCGCTTACCTAGTGAATATGACTATACTGAGTCTGACTGCATTTTCCCGAAGTCCGTGAATGCACAGGGTAAAATGATAGGTTTTAAAACATGGATCCCTATAATATGCATACATTGAATTGGACATTCACTTAAGCTTAAGGTATAGGAAGAAACGCTATGCTGCTTCTGATAGTCAGGTTATCAAGGTCAGCATTGCGGAGAAGCATAGAATACGGGGCGAAGTCCAGAGCCACTATATACAATAATAATGAATTTCGGGTTCTGACAGATAGAATAATACTGGGCTTTTATTTAGCATACCAGATCAGCGCATATCATACATGCTGTAAACATCGGCAGTTTTAGCAGACATCAGGGCTTATTTAGATCTTCTTATCAGACTGTAAACCGGATTGACTTTCAGTTGTTATTTTTTGTCGAGTGCTAAGCAAACCATCTGAAACCTGGAAACAGAGAAGGTGGAAGAACTGGGCATCCTGGTTGGCTTATTATCATTGACATTCTTTAGAATAAGTGGGGTCCGATTTGCAATCGCCGACAATTTTTTGTACAGCGACCAGGCCCGACCACTGTTGTATAACTCCTTCCCTGGCATTGTTCTCAATCCTGTTTGCGCCGTTATCTTAATTCTTTCTCCTTTATATTCAAATTCGAGAGTAAGAGCTCAGCTTCCTGTGAAACCGTCATGTGGATCAGCTGCTGACCTTGGCTTGTAGCGACCTACCCGTACCCGACCTACTATATACCTTCCCGATATTTTCAGTGGTCGTATCACCATGTGCCAGGACGTCCAGAAACATAACAATGACCACCTGGTCAAGTCGGATGACCCCGAGCATCCTGCCAACCTGATCCCTGAGCTTTGTCGCAAATTCTACAACTGGGGCTGGGTTACTGGCACTGGCGGCGGGGTAAGCCTTTGTCGCATCCATGCTTTCTTTGCGGAACCCCATGCTGACTGCTTTGTCTTAGACTTCCATTCGTCGCGGCGAGCACATATTCATTGCTCCATCCGGTGTGCAGAAGGAATTGATGCAACCACACAACATCTTCGTCCTGGAGTACCCTACCCCCAAGTACCCTCCCTCGGATCGCAAGTACATTCGCAAGCCTTTGGACCTGAAGCCCTCCGCTTGTACCCCTCTCTTCCTTGCTGCATTTGAACGCGGTGCTGGCTGCTGCATTCATACACACTCCCAGTGGGCGGTCCTGGTGACCCTTTTGGTTGAGCGTGAGAAGGGACCCGACGGCTGCTTCGAAATCAGCAACATCGAACAGATCAAGGGAATCCCTCGGGGTCCGGGCAAGGGCATGTTGGGATTCTTCGATACTCTCAAGATCCCGATCATCGAGAACACCGCATTTGAGGAGGATCTTACGGGAAGCTTGGAGAAGGCTATGGAGGCCTATCCGGATACCTATGCTGTGCTTGTACGGAGACATGGAATGTCAGTCACCCCTTATCCCGGTGCTTCGATACACGAAACTGACAGTGAATTATAGCTACGTCTGGGGAGACAATGTCGCGAAGGCAAAGACTCAATGCGAGAGTCTGGACTACCTGTTCCAGCTTGCGGTTGAGATGCACAAGCTCGGTATCCCCTGGGTCAAATAACCAACGGAACAGTCCACCTTCTAAACGAGAATTATATCCATAGAATTATGAGAGAAAACCTGAAGGATGAAATGACGTATGCAGCTTTTGTGAATAGAACTGAGAGTCGGAACATTGCGCTCTATGTCATTCTGCAAATGTACCTATACCCCAATTTAAGTGGCAGTTAATCATCGCAGTAAATGCCGATGTTTTGGCAAGATCTGAATCATATATGCAAAGTACTCAGAAATGAGATTATAGAAATTTCCAAGGTGAATACTACCTACATTTCTGCAGCGACACTGATGTTGCCTGCGGGTTGTTATGGGGGGAGCTAGCAACGGAGGGAGCTGGAGGGTCCGCGGGCGGTGTTCAACCGATCTGGCCTGCTTGGGATCCGACCTCTCCAGCAGTGATCACGCACCTAGTAGCTCTCCGTCTGCCTATCGATCTCTCACTTTGTCCTGCGCAATTACTGATTTCCGTTTATTTTATTTTATTATACCCATTGCTTGTCCCAACTCAATCAGTCATGGACGACTCTCCGTGGGGCGGTAGGTACCAGCTATCATCATACAGGCGCATCAAAGCTGACCAGCGATGCAGATGTGCCCTCGCAGTCGACGAGCAACCTCGGTACTCCACAGACAGAACATGAACCAACAGGCATTTCTCCTGTAGTATTTACCGTGTCCCTATCGCAAACACTAACTAGTCTATATCCCGCAGTCCCAGAACAGCCAACACAGCAAAGTCTCCCTCGTTCGACAGTACGACGAGGCCCACGAGGCCGAGGTAAAATAAGTGCGCAAGCAACCAAATTAGAAGCTGTTGATGATACGATTGATCCGTTGGGTCCGCTCGGAGACAAGGCCGAAAGCAGTCCGACCAGTCTTGATCAAGCTCCCATACCACCCCAGAAGGAGGCCTTCGCAGGTCGCAATGCTCGACCGACCTCGTCCGCGTCTCAGACATCCAGCGGTGCTGGTATGATGGACTCTGTGAGTCTCGAAGAGGATGGCGCTGGATTTAGGAACCCCCCGCCGGTACAACCGCCAAGTGACGTGGAGGGTTTGAAAAGGCAGCAGCAGCCTAGTGTCAGCGTGGAGAAAGCTGCCAATCCAGTTTTTGACATTAGTGTTGGCGATCCGCACAAAGTAGGCGACCTCACTAGCAGTCACATTGTGTACAATGTTAGAACCAAGGTATGTTACCCATGGCCGAGAACTGGCGTCATGGTAAAGCTGATCCCTGTCGCAGACGACTTCAAAAGCGTATCGACAGCCCGAATTCACTGTCTCCCGACGATACCGTGATTTCCTATGGCTTTATACATCATTGCACAATAATAACCCGGGCGTGGTTGTACCCCCTCCTCCCGAGAAGCAGGCAGTCGGTCGATTTGATACCAATTTCGTTGAGTCGAGAAGGGCCGCTCTTGAGCGCATGCTCAACAAAATAGCCGCTCATCCTATCCTCCAGCATGATGGCGATCTTAAGATCTTCCTCGAAAGCGAAGCCTTTAATGTGGATGTTAAAAACAAGGAGAACAAGGAGCCTGACCTGGGTCAGAGTAAGGGCATGTTTAGTTCGTTCGGAATTAGCGTTGGCGGAGGCGGAAAGTTTGTTGAACATGACGATGTAAGCATTAGGGGACTCTCGCGAAGTTTACTCAAGCTAACAATGTGGTATAGTGGTTCCACGATCGAAAGATCTACCTTGACGCACTAGAGAATCAACTCAAGGCGCTGATGAAAGCCATTGACATGGTTGTTGCTCAAAGAAAGGGGCTAGCCGAGGCTGCAGGTGATTTCTCGGTCTCCATCCAGTCCTTGGCTGCAGTTGAGCTGTCCCCAGTTCTCTCTGGCCCTCTATACGGGCTGTCTGACCTTCAAGTGCGCATTAAAGAGCTGTATGAACGTCAAGCACAGCAAGATGTGCTTACCCTGGGAATCACAATTGATGAATACCTCCGCTTGATTGGCAGCGTCAAGACGGCTTTCTCTCAGCGGCAGAAAGCCTACCATAGCTGGCACTCAGCCGAGTCGGAGTTGCAGAAGCGCAAACATAGTCAGGAGAAGCTCCTTAGACAAGGAAAGTCTCAACAAGACCGTCTCAACCAGGCCAACGCGGACGTTGCCGACGCAGAACGGAGGGTGCACCAGTCGAGGTTGCTATTCGAAGATATGGGCCGGTTGATGCGGAATGAGCTGCAAAGATTCGAAAAAGAGAAAGTGGAGGACTTCAAGTCTGGTGTTGAAACGTTCTTGGAGAGCGCTGTGGAGGCCCAGAAGGAGGTAAGCGATCCTGAATCGCCCATCTGACAGATGTTGACTTGCTAAACTCTTTCACAGCTAATCGAACTCTGGGAGACCTTCCTCTTGCAATTAGATGCAGGTGAGGAAGGCAATCCTTTCTATCCGCCTGCGCATGAACAAAATGCCCCTGCAGAGCCTGTACAGGAGGGCAATACCGAAGCCGGTCCTACGCCAACAGCCGAGGAGGCATAGGGCAGTTCTCTTTCTTGTTCTGTGTAGGGCAGGGAATATTGGAATGTTCCGGCCTATTTTACGGATGGTATGGTATCATGGCCTTTCAAGTTATGGCGAGTTGTGTGCAAACCGAGCTCTACATTGTAGTTTGATATCCACGAAGTTTGAACTCTATGCTGAATGCCGAACACCAAAAATGGCAAAAATAGCTGTCTTTGGAATTTTGTGTCAATGCATGATTTCGACAATGGTATGATATACTGTACAGAAGCCTCTAGTAGAACACAGCCCAGCCATAAAAACAACAGTTGAAGATTCGAGATCCCCGTGCACACCCCGGGCAAACCAACCAACCCATCTACTTCCTAGCCTATTTCTTCTTTTGCCCCTCAACTTCCTCCTGCCCAAACGAACTGATCAAGTCCAGAAGATTATCCTCCTCCTCCTCAGCTTCCTTCGCCGCGGCCTCCGCATCCTTCTTGGCCTCATCCGTCTCCGCACTACTCTCGACAGGCGTATTAGCATCGAATCCTCGACCGAATCTCGCTCTGAAAGCCGCCAATCGCCCAGCCTCGTCCTCCTCCAGATTTGCCAATTTGCTGCTGCTCGGGTTCCACATGAGCGAGTTGCGCGTGTCCTTTGTTGAGCGGTAGACGGAGACCGGCGAGGTCGTCCGTTGCAGGAATGCGCTTCCGTCCGAAAGAGTGACTAGCTGTGTAAACGTGTAAGGGCGCTTCGGACGGCGGAGGAGCGTCGCGTGCCGGCATTGTGTGCAGATGAATGTGGTGGTGGCTGGAGTTGAGGCCGCAGTGCGGCGGAGGGTTGTGTGGAGGGACATCTTGCGGGTGATGTATTTGTGAACAGTGATTAGGTCGAGGTAGCAGGTTTGGCGGAATTAGACTATGCTTTTTTTTCACGTTCAATTCCGAAGTAGTGGATTTCGTTGTTGCTTGCGAAGATGGTACCTGAGCCTGTAGACTATGGGCTGTTTCTTTCTGGTCGAGAAATTTGGTCGGAGATAGGTAGGGCTTATGTAAGCGTCTCCGACTTTCCAATTTTCTTGTTGCGGAGCATGCCTACTTCGCTGGAGGCGGACTTGGGCTGATACAATTGATACGTATTTCGCTGTTTCTGGGCTATTGTTGGCTCGGTGAGGATGATCGCTTGTTGACTGGCATCCCTGGGCTTTCATAATGATTGTAGGCGCGCTAGCCCGTCTCTCCTCAAGTATTTTCTTTGCGCTCGTGCCTATCCATCATTCGGGATGAAGCTACACTCCCGAACCCTACTATCTGCCTCTCGGGCCGCGAGACAATGTAGACGTTTGTACACCGATTTGTCTTGCCTGCTTCTGATACTGACCACCAGACTCACAGAAACAAGATACCCATCACTCCAACCAATCTGCTCATTACCACACAACCAACCCCACCAACAACAATGCCTCCTTCATCGACCTCTCACGACCAGCGCGAAACAAAACACCCCTCGCAATGAACTCTCCGCCAGTCTCGAGGGCCAACCCTCAATATCCCTATCCGATGAAGTCCGCCTCCTCATGCGCCGGGTCCCCTACCCCGTCGCAATCATAACGTCCACCGATCCCACCTCTACCTCTACCTCCACAACCGCAACAACAACCACAGCGTCCAGATTCCGCGGCATGACAGTTTCTTCCTTCAACACTGTAACGCTAACCCCCACCCCCGTGATCTCCTTCAATGTGCGCCGCCCCTCCGAAACCTTGCACGCACTTCTCTCATCGGGTCGATTCCTCGTGCACCTGCTCGCCCCGAAGAAAGAAACAGCGGCGCTAGCGAGGGACTTTGCGCGCGGGAACCAGAGCCTCGCACTCTCTGTCAAGGGCAATGAGGGGGAGTTTGAGTTTGCGGAATACAGGCCTACGCACTCTGGCCCTTATCAGTCCGGGGATTTAGACGCTGCGGCTACGGAGAATAATGGTCAGGGTTCTACCCTTCCCCTGCCGATGCTTCGACGACGGGGTAGTAATAGTAAGGACAAAGAAGAAGAGGAAGGGTCAGGGTGCTTCCCGTTTATCTTCGAGTGCCGTCTTCTACCTGAGTGTGTTGTGGATGTTTATGACCATACCATCGTTGTTGGATCGGTTGTGCGGGCGATTTCGACACCCGATGCTTCATCTGTCATCGCCAACACCGACGCTCCGTATGGGGATCTGTGCCTGACGTATGCGAATACTCGGTTTTGGGAGGCGGGGAAGGCGATATAAAATTATATTGCGATGGCCAGGGACGCGCGAATGTACATACTAGCTGAATCATCACCAGTCTAGCGTATATTTCTTGGTTAAGAATATATGCTACTTAATATCTGACGACTACACAAACAGCAACGGTAGTGGAGGAACCAAAATCTTTTCTTTCGGCGAAACTATAAGGATCTACACAAGGTAAAGATCTATGGACATAGGCGACCGACACTATATAAATACCACATCCGCACCGTCCAAGGACCAATATAGACGAGAGAGGATCTCCAAGAGCTTTTCGTACTTAGTTCCCCTTTCCAGGGGCAGAGCTAGGGCTGCCGCTGCCGCTTCCACTGCTGGCACCGCTTCCGGACCCGCTGGCGGCCCGACTGGAAGTATGTTGAGAGCCGGGAATTGGCTGCGCTGCTGGGATGAGTGGAGTACCGTCGGATCCAGAACCGCGGCGGTTCTCGTTGCCGGACTCGAACGGGTCATAATGCATGGGCTGGCGGCGTATGCTCGAGATGGTATCCACGAACTCCGAACCGTAGAGACTGCTCCGCGCTGACCGGTTGGAAAATGAACGGTCACGGTAGTTGAAATCCGGATCGAGAAAAGACGTTGCATTGGCGAAGGGTGAGCTCGAAAAAGGGTTGTAGGACGGTGCCTGGATCGGGCTGGTAGGATGGGATGGAGCTGTACCAACGGGAGAAGATGCATGCTGAAGAGGACTAGACTTGAGCTGCGGGAAGCTCTGGCCCAGCAACGACCTGTGGTTGGAGGTGGCTCCTACAAATGAGCTCAAGGGCATACCGGGTGCGTCGCTAAACGCACTCGTACCAGGCAGCTCGCCTTCGGGAGTGAGGGGAACAGGATCCATGAGCATTTGCTGTTGTTGATGAATAGCCTGCTCCACAGCGGAACACTGATGATACACCTGAGCAGTACGCATTTCGTAGTCCTGAATTGACTGGCCCATGCTGTTGAGTTGCTCTTGGAAGCCCTGCTCCATTTTGACGTAATCCTGTTCCCGGGCAAACTGTTCCGCGGCGCGGCGCTCTCGCTCGTTGAGGCCCTGTGCATTGGCTGAGATGATCCGTTCATACTGTTCATTTACCCTTGCCCGACGACCTTGGAGGCGTTCCCGCCTCTGCACCGTAGAGCTCAATTCCGACTCCAAGGAAGAAAGCTCGCGAGCATTCGACGTGCGTACAGCGGTAAGCTCCGCCTTAGCTGACTTGAGCATCTCCAATTCCTGTTCGTACTGGGCCTTCATTTCAGCCCATTCTTGGTACTCGTCGTCGGGGGTATTCGCCAAGGTATCTATTTGGCTGTCAAGAGCAGCGGTCGCCTCTTCGGTCTGCCGAATGTTTCTTTCCAACTGCAGCGAGCGCTGTTTCTGCCTATTCTCATCCGTACCGCTTTGTAGGCGATGATTGTAGTTGTCCAACTCCTTCCTGATTTTGGAAATGGTGAGCTTGTGATCATTTTTTGCTTTCCTTAGACGGGAACGCTTCTCGTTCAGCTTCGCTTCAGCGTTAATAATTGAATTCTTTAGCGTGGTGGTCGGGGAGGAAGGTCGATAGGAAGGTTGCGGCGGCGTTGGTACCGAGTTGGCTGTTGGTGCCAAACATTAGAAATACTGCCAGTCGAAAACACAATGCTCGAAAGAGGGTCGCTTACCTTGTTCTGCGTCATTGGTGGGAGGAGTTTTGACACTCATGGCGCAAATTTCCTCGTCGGTTTCGCTTTTGACGAAAGAGCAGGTGTACGCAGAGTTCGGAGCAAGACCTGGAATCTCGCCCCGCCAGTAAATAGTATTGGTCCCTTTCGAGCTATCCTTCTCTTTAGTCAACGTCGCAGTCGCCCACGGAGCACCATTAACACAGACGTAGAACGGCTCTGCATCGTCCTTCCTCAAGCTTCCAGCTTCGCAAGCACCCGACGCGGATGTACCGTCGTCCGCGGAGGCAAAATCCCCCGCCGCAAACTTAATAGTCGAGCTATCCACATCAGTGATCCAAACAAGTCCATCATCCAAAGAGGCACCCTGGAGATCATCTTCAGTCGTGGTAAATCCTCGGGTTGTTTTTGACAAGGCCCTGGAATGTTCGTATTCCCTCATAACTGTCACCTTTGTGCTTGCCAGAGCAGCCCAAAACGGTTGACGGCTCCGCACCTGGTTCGCCTGTCTTCTTCGTTTTTTTGCCGAAATCAATCGATCTCTACCATCTTTATGAGTCGCAGTGGTAACTATCTGGCCATCGGGTCCAATATAGGACGAAACACTAGCAGTGGACTCAAACGCCGAATCAATCTGCGTCTGGGAACCGGCAGACGCTTCCGTATCGATACGCTTTCCAGCTCGGGATGGAGCTGGGGCCCGATTCTTCGTCATTGAGCGTCTTGCCATCGCGGTACCGGCTTGGGCCAAAATATGTACAGCAAGCAAGCTCCGGATCCAACTCGGAGACGACTGTGCTTCCGTGCGTCTGAACTCTGCGGGCATGAGATAAGAATAATGTGACAATAAGTCTGGGCTAATTATCTTTGCGGAAACGAGATGGCTGATCACGAATTCCTGTATACCTTTGCTGCGTAAGAGGTGTAAAATCAGAACAATGCCGACACAAAGCGCATTAACTCCTCCGTTTTTCCCTGCGCCTCCGCCACCAAGGGTAATGGCAACCTGAACGTGAGCTAAATCGAGAGCGAAGTTTTGTGCCCAGGTCCACATGAAAAGACCCCAGACGAGTAGGCAGAAGCCATCCATCGCGATCATGGTTCCGAGGGACGGGGTTCCGGCGGGGCCCTGAAAAATATCGAAGTTGGAGCTCAAAGAGCCTGACGAGGTTCCGCTGGGAGGCATAAAAGTCAAGGATGCGAACAGAAATTGAACCAGAGTGAGGACCATCGGAGGGAGCTGCAGCAAAAAGATCAGAATCGCGATGGTGTCATACATCGGGCACGACCTGAGGATAGTGGAAGCCAGTTGAAAGGGGTTCACGGAGGCATTGGAAGTCGATCTTTTGGTTCCATTGGCCACCGCCTTGTCCGTACGACGTGACGCCTGCCCAGCGAGCCCGCCGTTCTGCGCGACGGCACCATTGGTTTGCCCGTATGACATGTCTGCATTTCCCTTTGCATACCCTCCCAGATAACCACGTCCGTTACTGTCCACTTTCGAGCTATCCGCCGGTCCGCTGCTTTTCCCCGCCGCTGTCGCCGATGTTTGATCTGCAGAAGAACGATGCGATGGCCAGTCGACCTGCGAGGAAGGTCCAGTTTCCGAAGCCGCGGCGCCGTTGAAACTTGCGTTTAGATGCCCGCTGGACTTTTGTTTGCCCGGTTTCTTCCCAGAGCCGACGGTGCCATTATCTTGTCGATTGCTATGACTCTTCCTAGCAGTAGCCGATGAACGTCCCATCGACGAGGGAACCTAACACCCAGGTCCGAGTCGGCTTGGCAGATAGTAGCCAAGGACTTGGACCAGGTGAAACTGAGGGCGAAGACAATTCCAGGAAGATCGCGGGGAAGGACGGCGGAGGTATTAGAGGGAGAATTAACCCTGGGACGTTGCAGTAAAATGAATGACAGGAGGGGGAAGAACGGGAAACAAAAGGATGAAGATACAGAAAGGAAAGCAAAGAAGAATTTGGGATAATAAGATAGAGAGGAGGAAGAAGGGAATGAAAATAAAGCGTGGCGTGGGGGGATGTAGAGGGGAGAGGAAAAGTGAGAGAGGAGAAAAATGGACAAGAATCGGTCGACCTTGGTTGGGTCTGGATAGAAAGAGGCGGGAAAAAGACGAGACGAAAGATTGGAAACTGATCGTCAGAGGGTTAAGGCAGCGAGCTGACTGTGGCCTGATCTCTCAGGCTGTATTTAGGTGCGGTACTGTCAGTCACTGTAAGAACATTTTTGAAACACAAACTTTTGACGTAAACTGAGCACATCTGGGCGTAAAAACCATACCTTACATTTCATAAAGTCCCGCGAGCGCCTGATTCCGGTTGGCTATTATTACTACAGGTTATTTTTAGAAGGAATATCGTCCAATTTCATGATGAATCTCTCACTTGGATATCTGACAGGAACCGACCTCAGGAACTTATTCTGTAAAGTACTTAGGTAGTAGATAACACCTACGTTTTTGGACCTGCCTCCAGGGCGCTAGTCACAGTAGTCGCAGACTCGGGAGTATGGAGGCTGACGCTTGGCTCTTTCATGTTACGATAGTCAATCCGGCCTCCCGCCGATGGCGTTGCCTTGGCTTCGCCAAAGTCCTGGTCCTCGATAAGAGATAATAAAAAAACGACCTCAAGAGTACTGCTGTATGAGGGCAGACCATGGGCATATCCCGTCACCTTTGTCCCTTCTCCAGATCGGCATGCATTCCATTCATCCCACTTGGAATGAAACGTCTGCCACCCCCGGCCAAAGCTGCGGAGCTTGCATGATCTCGCTATACTACCACCAAGTCTTTTAGTGGTAGTAGACTGGTTGGGATGCCAATTTACGGGCCGGAAAATTGGACAATTGAAGAAAATTGAGCAACCTCTGATATCTTTGCCCATAATATCCTTCCCCGCAGACACCCCGGTCACACTCATCTACAGGTATTTGCTGCAGGGCTCGTAAGCTGTCCACAGTTCACGGGTTTGCTAACATGTTTCCTATTCAGAAGAGTCCAGCGTTTTGGGAGTCAGTAGCCCTTTAGGCCCCCTGGATAAGTTGTCACCTTCAACCTCCTTTGCACATAATCGTTATCTGCCACGCACATTGCAGTTCAACCTTTACCATATCGTCCGTAAATACGAGACAGCAGGATTAACTGGCGATCTTCTCTGCCGCCTGCTGTCTCTGCGGGTGTAGACCGTAGACCAGAGAGCTGATTATGTGCACAGCTGTAAGTTCCGTCTGCATGGGTTATATCTTCGCGGAAATCCTAGGTGCTAATTGGTCTTAAGCAATGGACCGAAGCCTGCAGCGATACGGCATGAGCAGAAGATTGAGATCCCAAAAGCTGTGTTTTCAGGACAGGAAGATGCCAAGATAGGCGGTAGACCGCTTCACATGCTATCGGTTGTCAATGGACATGCCTTTAAGCGGGCTGACTGATCTTTGAAACGTCAAGTTGGTAAGTAAAGGCCGTGGAGATCTGCTTTCGAGGGGCTCGTGTGATGCACAAAAAAAAGGTGATATCCCCGTAACCTAGTCTGATAGGCATGGCACCGCGAACCTTCCGATTCATGGTAGGTTTCGGCGTGCTGCTAAAAGTTTAGGTTAACCCCGCACCGAGACAAGGTGCACCAGAAAAATTAAGATTGAAATAGTTCGGTTGCGCAAGACGCCGTATCAGAAAAGCCAGTTGCTGGATAAAACAAGTAGGAAATTTCCCACTCTTGTATGAGACTGCCGAGTGATGGCCGTATCATCCAATGGAAGATACGTCGTGATAACGAAGCTCCATTTTGCCAGGTCTCTCACTCTCAAAGTTTTCCATATAGGCCAGCAGTGTGACATGCAGCCTGTTAGCCGATGATCCTGGTCTTGAGAAGGTCGCTTGGTTGGACAAGGCGGAACCAAAAATCAATGATCGACCTGCAACAATCCAACCGGGGGATTTGCGTGGCTTTGATAGACGAATAATTGTAAGTCTCGTCGCTCAAGCCACGTCAGATGATACGGCAAGTTTATCCTAACTTGCCTGTCTAAGAAGCCGATCTCAAGCCCCTCCATATGCAATGTTATATTGGACTCGAGCGCTGAACTCTGGAACTTCAAGCTCCATGGAAATTCGGGGTTAAGGGCGAAAAAATTGGGTGGAATAGGTTGATACCTCATGGCCCACGTTGTTCGGGTCTGCGTTTTGATTTCCAAGTTTCAACCCAGACAACCGCTGGAACGAGTCGTGAAGAAGCGAGAACCATGGGTACTCCAAAATCTTCTTCCTTTTCCGACGACGATGGACGGTGGACGTGATTATGTAAGTATACTTTTGGCGCTAGAGAGACGAGAGAGCTAAGGTGAACCGTCGATCTCCGGGCCAAATTCTCCATCGCCGAGGCCATCAACCAATCTTGCGACTTGGCATGCTGCACTATCAAAAGACCCCGTTTGGCAAGGCAGGTAGGATTTTTCAAGAAGCTTCTTCCATCTTGGATCTCCCGCATACGGCGTTTGTAGAATCACAGCCCATGCCCGGAACCGTCGCTCGCATGGAGCTTGCCGTTTCGAATTGGGTCTTATGGATAAGGTACTCGCTACTAGCGGCGAATCCGTCTCTGTGCTCATTAATGGAGATTTTACCATACTCGCAGCGCATATATCCACAACCCCACGAGCCCACGTTCTGGACTTCCTCGCTAGGCAGGGCCTTTCTTGACTCTCCTGAGCCTTAGTATGGCGCTAAATGGACCAAGTTTTCCACCCTGGCGCGAAGGCCCGGCCCTCTTCAAGGTCCAATTGGAGAAGTAGCCAGCATTGGCCCACTACAACTCTCTATGTACCTCGGCTGGACGCCTGGAAGCTTGAGGCCAAACTGATTCAGCACTGTGTCTTTGGCGGAATAATCAATAAACCGATGAACTCGGAGGGGAAAACTGGAAAGAATCCAGGTCACAGGACTCGCCTCGGAGAGGGAGAGGTCAACTCAAAGCTCTGTTGCTGCGAAGCACTAAGGAGTCTGTGCCATCAACAAACAAATTTCCGATAGCTTGCCATGCCTCATGGAGCCCTAAGCGAGCGACCTGATCATAGCAAATTACCAAATTCGGTATAGACGGCTCATCGTATCCGAATACGAGACTATGAAGTATACTCTATACAGCGTTGGCCACTGTTTGGCAACTCTTCGTACACTATCAGGCTAATGCTACCTGGCAGAGTTCTTCGCACATGTTTCTTGGAGTGGCGGCGCACTTCGCATGCTCTACTTGCATTGAACTGCGATTTCCCGCATAGCGACAGCAGCATTGAGTGGCTGGATTATGAGCTCACGAGTTTGAATGACCAGAGATGAAGCTCTATAGCTCCATCACTTTCTCCAAATGGGTTTCTGGTTGTTAAATACAAATGGACTAGAACCAGTTTGTCTAGGCGATTTTCTAGTTCGCTCTTAGTCCAGCCAACACGGTAACGTCACCAGATCCCAAATCTAGTTGATTCTGAGGAGCTCGACCTCGCTAACCCATTGTTAGTAAGGTGGTCAGTAAAGCATTAGAGGACCGTGAAAAACTCACAACTTCAGAGTCGAGTTGGGAGGAATGACGGGGGGGAAGCCGCTAAAATTCCGGCAATCAGCCAAACTATTCTTTCTACTCATCTCGAAACACCCGACTGGGCTCCTTGACGGAAAAATATATATCTTACCGTGCACCATAAGCAAAGTCACTAGAGCCACAACATCAGCAACTGTGCCCTCATCAAACTAGGAATCACATCAACGGTCTCATCAGGGTAGTACTTACGGAGTGCAAATCAGGTTGGCCTTCTCGCCAAGGCTCAGCTGAAGGACACCCTCGTCCCAGCCCTTGATGACCCGACCGACACCAATCTGGGTCTGGAAGGGCTCGTTGCGGTCGCGGGAGCTGTCAAACTTAGAACCATCGAGAAGAGTTCCGGTATAGTGGATGGTCACGACGTCTCCCTTCTTAGGGAAGTTCTGGCCATCACCAGGGGCGATTCTCTCAATTTCGACACCCATATTGATTGATTTGGTTTTGTAGAGTAAAGAATGGACTTTGAGGACCTTTTGAGAGCTTGAAAAGGCAGAAGCAATTTCCGCTGTTGAGAGCTATCTATGGTGGGGGCGGGGCTGATCGCGCCATTTATTCACGTGATTTGGGCCAAAGCCAATCAGATCTCCAGGACTGGCTAGCTCGCTTCCAAGGTTGAATTAGGTAAGCGCTCTATGTAGCCCGGTACCTGTTTGACCGGAGTAGATGGCCGTAGAGGTAATACCTAGGTAGTCGGGTATTGAAGGGAAGTTAATCAAAGGGTAATATTAGGTGAGCACGGGAATCTGAGTATTTAAATTGAAGATATAGGTAGGGGATATCCCTGCTACATATCTGTTACACAGGTAAAACCGTTGGCAACTCGGGAGTGACTTTATATATTGTCCTGTAATACGTGCCTCTATAGATCTGCTTCATCTACCGCTGACCCTGGTAAGTCTAGGTCTGACGTACGCTTCCACCCAAAGTCTATCATCTAAGCACCCTTGAATAGGCTGGATCATTTCTTTGCAGACCCCGTATCCTCAACAGCATTAGGCCGATCCCAGCTCTCCGTCTCCAACCTCCGCACCCTAGCTTCGATATCCAGAATCCGCTGCTTCCAGAACTTCTTAGCCTCTTCTTGAAGCTTCCAGGTACTCTTGAGCTGCTCCAAAAGGAAGGGCGGAATGGCCGCCTTTTTCCCCTCTTTATAGTCATAAGTGACGAGGTCCTCATGACAGCGCGCAGCGGGGCGCTGTTTCGCCTCGGAGAGGATCATGACCTGCAGGTGGAACGCGAATTGGGAGAACTGAGGAGACGAGGGATCTTGGACTAGTTTGTGGTAGACGGTTACTTTGTCTGGGTATTGCATGGGCTGGGTAGGCACAAAGCAAAGAGTCATCAGCGAATATTGCAATGTAGGCTAGCGGCCGAGAACGAAATCAGTGGGGGTAACGCACGAATTTGTAGTCGATCTTGATGCTGCGGAGGATTATCCCGAGGCCTTTGTTACTGACAAGGTTGTTCCATTCTGTCTTATGGGCCGGGTCGATGTGAATGGCGAAGTTGCGGGTGAAGTATACACGCGCGGTTTCGGCGTAGCGGACATAGGTGACGTTGTTGACATGCCCTGCATTGCAGTCCCGTCAGAGCTAATCGTCAATGGCAGCGCAGAATCGCGACAGGCGGAAAGCGGATACGTACCCTATTTTTCAAGATCAGCCAACATGCACTTATGGCAATAACTAGAATTCAACCCTTACCATGCTGTCCTATTGTCACCGACAAAGACGCAGTTAGCATGAGAACGCAACGCATTTCATCCGGCGTAAATTCCAACCCAGCATAGAGCATACCATTTCACCCCATGCGACACTCTGCCGAAATAGTCCCCGCCGTGTCGCATCCGTCAAATAGCCCTCGCTACCTGCGATCAACTCCCTCCAGTCCGTCGCTATTTGCTGCATGATCTCCCCAGCCTCCTGAACCTGGTGTGGCTTAAGGCCAAACATCATGCATCTCCCAACCCGTCGCTTCGTCATTGTAAGCCATCGAGGATCGATGTCGTGGGGTTTCGGTTCTGGCGTCTTCGAGCTCGGCTGTTGTCGAGTCTGGACATCGCGACATTTGGAAGAGGCTGAGAATGCGCGGATACGGGGAATTGGAATCGAGCATTGCCCAGAAGCGAAAGCCAGGAAATGACTTCGGAGAGCTTGATTTCGTATCATGGTTGACTGGCTCTTCGTAAGTACCTATGGGGAGTTGTTAGGTTACTGGGGTTGCGGTGGTTTTATCCATTGCCCGAGCTTAAGCCACCAAAGTCTGGGGGAAGTTACCTACCCCACTCCCTTCCGGCTATTATTCAAGCACGTCAGGCATGGTTACGAAAAGAAAGCTGGTCCGGATACTTCTTGCATCAGATGCTACTCATTATTGTGGGCGGTTCGTCCACAATTTGATCCTTTTAAACAAGCGCAGCTACAAATTGTCACCCAGGTAATCTCATTCGTCTCTTCTGGAGCTCGAGGCTTGGCCTCAGTCGTACGACGTCACCTCCGAGGTCCGCCTCACAAGAAACAAACAGCAAACATCTCAGCCGCGCCAACTCCCTCACTCCTTGTCCATCCACAAGACCATCTCAGACAGCTTTTAATAACGCGATGTCAAACCCCGAGCTTCGTCGTCAAGTAATTCGCCTATACAAAGGTTTGTTTTGTCGTCTCATTTCCACGGAAGACACTATTCGCTAACCTCTGGCACGACAGAGCTTCTCTACATGGGTCGCGAATATCCCTTGGGATATGAGTATTTTCGGAACAGGCTTCATCGTGCGTTTTCCGGTCAAGCTCACCTTGAGGACGAGGAGCAGATTCGAAAGGGTATAGCGAGAGCGGAATTCATCAAGAAGGGTTCGTTCTTCCACCCTCCAATCGTCCACCCTTCGACATGCTGCAATTTAGGTGCTGACGGACTCTTCTGGCTACCAGAAATCGAGACCCTGTAAGTGTTGCTTGAGCTCCGTCGGCGACTCCAGCTTCGTTAAGCCCTACAAAACTGCACCTGAAATCTCAATATTGTCATTCAATTCGTAGCATCATGAAAACCCAGTCTAGCTTATACAGTGCCAGAAAGATGGCTAACAAGAACAGGTACTATGTCAAACGGTATCGAACGCTGAAACAGCGCTATGAAAACAAGTAATACCGACCAAGGCCGGCAGTGAAGAGTATCTTGAGAATATACATCCGAAATGAACAATAAGTTCCAAACCAAACCGAATTGGGGGGTATCACCAATATGACGTGAGCAATGGTTGCTGCGCTTTTGTCTTTCCTTCTTCCCATCCGTACCAAAACACCAAAATACTCCTATAGAGTCCCAATCATGTTTCCCGCCTCTCTGTCGGAGTCTTTACTTTTTCTGGCCCCACCAAGCGCTTACTTCCAAGCACTCTCCGTTGGCGAGGCCTCCCTTTTGCATCAGGTCGCTTATCATGGCTGTCCACCACCTGTCCCATTCGTCTCTACTCTTGCCACTCGTCTCCATGAGCATGGGCTCCATACCCTCGATCATTTGGATGACCGTCAAGAGAGCTGTGCGTCGAATGGACAGTTGCTCTGCCGTTAATTGCCGCGGAGGTCCGCTTCCATCTTTACCTCCCTCGCGCTCCCAGCGCGGCTCACCCAGAGGTATTGCGATTCGACGACTTTCAACTTTCTCCAAGATATCGACTTCCGAATTGAATGCCATACCGATTGTGGCACACGGCAGCGCTGTGATTTTGCGACTGTCGAATGCCTTTTCCACCCAGGAGTTGTAGTCTTGCAAGAACTTGTTCTGTGCACTTGTGAAGGGAGTCGCGGACGAGAACGTGTACGTGGCAGTTGCATCTGCAACTTCTTGTTCCTTGGAGGCTAACTTGCGAGCAGGTGCAGGGTTAGGGAGCAATGAGCGGAAGACGGTGTCGGAGTCCCAGACTTCTAGTATCCCACCGGACTTGAGCACTCGCATCGGTTCGCTCAGCCCCTGTGCTTGCTGAGCTGGACTGAGAGGGCACATTCCGGCGTCCTTTATGAAGACGAAGTCGAAATAACCATCCGGGAATGGGAAGCGATTGCGAAGGTCGTGTCGTTTGAAATGCCAGTCAATACCTTTCTTGCGAAGGTCGGGCGCGATGGAAACAATGTCGAATCCATAAAAGGCAATATCTCGATGTCCACGCCGCGCGAAATAATCATGGCACATGTTCGACCACAGACTGGAGCCGCATGCGACTTCCAGTACTCGCTTCGGAGGTCTCTCTTTAAGGAATGGGTTGCAGAAAGGGCCGCCGAAAACACGCATGAGCATAAGGGAACGCAGTATCTGGCGCTGGATTTCGGGCAGGTCGCATGGTAAGGGATAGTTGCTTTCGGGATCTCGGAGATAGCTACGGTCGCCTTTACGGATCAGAGGGTAGTTGGTATAGTCGTTGAGCGAGCTGAGGGAGGAAGAGGACGTTGCCGCATATGGCGGGCCGGTCGAACTGAGGGCGGAAGGTGTGGAATGCAGGTCGGAGCCAGACGCTGCTGAAGGATTGAAAGCTCCCGTTCCGAGCGCAACTGACATCATGTCCATGTTGAGAACTATATCGTTGTTCTCATCAATGGGGGTTTCAGGATGGTTTCTGTGAGGCAAACCGTGTTCATCCTCACATTGAGGCCAGGGGATGATTGATTCAGTCAGAGAAGCGAGATTATGACTGAAACGCAGCACTCATTGTAGACAAAACACGAGAGTACTGATGAAATCATATAAGAATGAGGAGTGGGTGGTTTCAAAAAGGGAAGAAGGAAAGAGTTCAAAAGAAAATTACCCAAGCGCCAGAGTTGAGGTTCGTGGCGGGGTGACGAGATTAGTCTTAGACGGTGCACTGATAATAATTATTATGGCAGACTGAACCCATGGAAATCTTGGGAAAAAAGGAGTTGAGAACCATTTGAGTCTCGACTTCTAACAAGGTTCGGAAGGGGGGGCAAAAAGGATACCATAATTAAGAGTCGACCCTGTTTAGTAGTCTAACCGACTCTAGTCTACCTAGACATGACGATTATCCTCCCGCTGCTATACTGGATAAGGGGGTTGCCGACGTGAATTCTGTAATTATTCTCCTGCGAATGCGACTCTACTCCTACAGAGACTAGGTACCTAATAATGATCTCCAGCTGTAATACGGTACCACTTCAGGACATAATCCCCCTTTGCTACCTACTTACCCAAGCTTAGGCAGAGTGACTCCATAGGTAGTATTGCCTTTTCTCCAAGGCTGGAACGCCACAGATTCAGGACTGACGGTAGTGTAGACGAGACCGGACACTCTGCACAGAGGCGAGACCGGCGACCAGTAGTAACGTGGGCGCAGAACGATGATACTTAAACCTGGCACTGACTGGCCTCCCGGTGGCCTTTTCCAGTTTCCAGTGTCCACCAAGTTCTAACTGTCCAGTCAACGTTACAACTTACGACTCGACAGCGGGACTCTCCTGGAACTTGCGAGGTTAGCTTAACTAACCGGAAGTTGGAACGGTTGACCTGGCCCCCACACTGAAACGCCCCATACAAAAAGTCTCGGGCCTCTCGCGTGCATCAGAATTGATTCAATCGAACCAGCATGACTGATCCAAAACCAGCCTGTTTATGGCACAACTAGGCAAGGTTCAGACCGGGGTGAGGTTGCTATAGCCTGTACGTATTCCGTCATGCCCAGCATCATCTTCATGCTCCCCGAAGCGAAGCCCGACGAGCGTCTCCCGCTGGCGGCAGGGTAAGTACTTTCTTTGTTTGGCAAATTGCATACATTCCCGTCGTTCGGATGCTGCTTGTGAAAAAAGGAAATGGATATACATAGTAATTGTGGCAGATCACGACGATACCTACTGTAGTCTGTACATACCTAGTACTAGTAGTGGTCGGGTAACTACCAGCAATAGAAATCAGTCGTGAAATCACTTCCCGGACTTTCTGTGACAGTGAGGTGGAACCCTGAAATTTCCGCCCGCGTCCCGCTTGAGCCTTGACTAGCCTTAGCTTCTAACGGTAGGTACAGTGGTACACCGGTCTAGTCGAGTAGTGGCGGATTTCCCGTTGCTCGTGAGTCGCTGGCGGTGAATAATCAAACTGACTTGTCACTTGAGGGATTCGCAGTCTATATTTATGAATCATGATATATTGCGAATTCAAGGACAAGCGAAAGCCTGTCCCGGGGTAATTGCCCAGTAGTGTACCATGCAGTCGGGATGGGAGAAGCCTTGCCCTGGTAATAATGGCCGGATTCCAGGACTGTTGACATCATCCATACGTACTTAGATAATCAATACCTTTGCTATAGTAGGTAAGGTAGGTAAGGTAGCAAGCGAGGGGTTTTTCCGCCAACTCCTGGGAGGCTGGGCTGGCCCTTTGATATTGGCAGTTTGAAATTTTGAAACGTTCGGATCAAAGGTTTCACATGGCTCTATGGCTATGCACCTCGCTGAGCCTCGTTACGGACCTCCCGAGAGCGCAAGACAGGCGGCCGTCTTCCCCCAACAGGGCCCATTTCTCGGGATTCCTCCAGATCATTCAAATACTCCGATGAACTAGTACAAAACTACAAAGCGCCTGATGTATAAGGTACTAGAACTATAATCAGTACGGAGATGAAAGAGCCTCCCGAGGTCACCAATTGACGCACATTTATTCCCTGAGACTTCTGGAACTTCAATAATGAGGCGATCGCCACGGGCCTTTTTTTTTTTTTTTTTTTTTTTTTTTTTTTTTTTTTTTTTTTTTTTTTTTTTTTCCTTGTTTGCGTTATTCGTTTTGGGCGATTTGGAATATTATATGTACCTTTATACAAGTTGAGAGACCGTCTCTTTGTTCCAAACTGTCAGTTGATATACAGTAACTGGAGCACTTTGCCCTGCCTCGTGCGAACTACTATTACTAATAATAGCTCCGAGTAAGTATATCTAGTGGACCCAACTCAGAACTTGATTTAGATACCTAGCTCTGAGAGCCATCACGCGCGCGGACGTGAATGGAGGGATCCTTCTATGAGCTGTACAGCTGTACTTCTGACTATACGCGTCTATGCTAGGTATACCTTATCCATGATGTATCGCCAACACCCGACCTCAGGAAACGGGGGCCCTTATCTTAAGCAGCTAAGTAAATACCTATTTACAGAAAGGTACCTACACTGGCATGCATGATTCTTTCAAGCGGGTAATGCCCTCTCAGTGCTGAACAGCACCACATGTACATTCCGTCAGCAATGGAAAGCTTCAACAAACAGAATGATGGTCTGATATTTGTATATGTCTTCCTATCAGTTACACATGCAGTTGTTGTTGCCCTCGCAACAGACTAAGGTATATCTTCCCTCCTTCCCCTCTCCCCTTGAGTAAATAAGAGCTATATTGGATAATCTCCCCAGATTTACTTCCTTTCGGCATTGGACTCAAGCGGGCATCTGCCATGGGACAAAGATGGCTAAAATCGGCTTCTTATCCATTAAGGTAAGGTCGGCGATCTGCCCAGCTTCTCAAGGAGAAATGCCGCATTGTTTTATTTAACCTTCCAAGCCAAACTGTGTGATGACTGGACAGCGGATTACATATCGATCTCATACTGGAATTCCGGACTCGCCCGCCTTCTTTGTCTGAAATAACGATGTAACCTTACCGCGTGTGTGGCTTGCTGTTTTGAGCATCTACTTCATCTATGTAGACTGTTGGAATGTGGTGCTGTGGAATAAAACATTAAAACAATCCAGGCCTGGGATAAGAGCCTCTAGCTGGAATCTATGGCCTACGTGGCACTGAAAGCCAACGCTCTGAGGCCTTTGTGGGATGGATGAATAGCAAATACTAAGGTATCCAGACATATGCACTATATGAAGCGTATTATGAGGGCACCAAATGGCCCAGTAATTAGATCCAGTGACGAGCTAGGCAAACGAGGCAAGACCTCGCCATATCTGACCCCGGACATAACTTAGGCACTTATTATGGCTTTGCACAGCCCTGGGAGGCAGAAGTCTCCCTCAAATCCGGTAGTAACCAGAAAAGCAGGAGGATAACATAGACTCTCTAGTCACCCAACGGCATGATAGGTTCCCGAAGTAAAGACCCATATAAGGCGCGAGATCCTCTAGAAGCCCAGTCAGGAGACTTCTACCTGGCCTCGATATAAACGGCCAAGGACTCCCGCTTCGACATTCTGAAGACAGGGATACGGGAGAATGTCTTAACAGCCTCGACTTCGAGATATACAGTCAACCTCGCAGTGTGGAGTACGTATCCATTGCTATCAGAGGCTAAGTGACTGATGAGAAGCGCCATGCCCTAAGTGCAACGATGCCTTGATTATGATTTGGTGCTGGCGGACACATCGGACACGCCTGGATAAACCAGTCAGCGGAAAAGTCAGCTGAAAAGCTTTGTCCCTGTATTTCCATGCCATTTCAAGCTGTCGGGAACCGTAGCAGCATCAGGAGTTACGGTATGATTCAAGGCTGTTGAAACAACATGTCAGATTGGGAAGATCAGGAAGACAGTGTCTCAGCCGAGTTCCAGGTTTCCAAGGCCACCTCTTGAAGGAACCAGAAACCGCGAAATCTGAGAGGTAACACTGAGAGAAAGATCTGAACTTGTATCTGATTATAGTCGCTTGAACACTGCAGACGTTAATCCGGGATATCGAGCCAGGTTCGCTGCCGAGCCAGGTTGATAGCCAGACTGAACAAGCTGCCCAAGGTCCATAGTACTCTGAGACAGGCCCGGGCAGTTCTAGAGCCTTCCTGCTTTTGTCCAGGTGTCGCCCAAGTGTTTGAGAACACATACAAATTAGGATCTAGCTTCACAAAGGAATGGTGCATGGTTTGAATTCGGAGTCTAGGTGCGATCAAAAATAGAAGAGGCTATATTATATGTCCCTGACCAAGCTTCCTGGGATCTTGCTTCTAGTCTAAATCCTCCGACCTGGGCAAGCCTCTTGGAAGGCTGAATGTCTGGCGACGAATCATTGCCAGCGATCAAGGCGGGGCACGTGACTCCAGCAACCTCCCGCCTTCGAACCCAACGAGGGTCAAAGAACCTCATCTCGACCTGCGGTTACCGTCATTGCTGTTATCACCCGCTTCCATATTTTGTGCGCTCAGCCTTATCTATTAGCTGTCTTTGACCCGGCGAGCCCTACTAACGTCCGATTCAGGCCCAAACTGCGATTATCCGCCGTCTTTCCCTGCCGTGACTCGTTCGCCGACCCCGGCTCTGCTGTCCAATCCTTAGACCGCCCCTCTCGCAATTCTAAAGTCGGAGCTGAAACTGGCGTGGAGGAACAATTGATCTCCTTTGAACTCACTCCGGTCGCCCTTGCAGTGATCTGTTCTATACTGGGGTGGTTCCATTCCAGGACCCCATGTTGAAGAGAAGAAGAGAACGTATTCGCCCGACTCCTCCTTTCTCTCCTGTGACGACCGTGTCTTCCCTGCTACGAACTCGGGTCTATCCCCCAAACCTCCCTCGGTCAGACAACACAAGGTTTCATCTGCCACGTTAAATGGCAGATGGTACCTACAGGTTCCAGCAGCCTGGGGCCGGGCAGTTCTTCTTCCAAACGCAACCGCAACAGCACTCTCACCAACGCCACCTCCTTCGCAACGGCACAGGCTCCCCGACTGGACGGCTGAAATTCAACCACGAGGCTCCCTCTCCTTCTCGATCGCCCCCGCTCGGCCAGGCAGCTGCCCTCAACCCCTTCACAATGTACAGCCAAACGCACCAACAGCAGCACGTCATCATGAATGGCGGCCAAGCCCACCAACGGTTTGGTATGCAGATCCCGAAGTTTCAGACGCAAAGTCATCATCCGCACCCCGCACAGCAACCACACCACCACGCTCACCACAATCAGCCCCCTCACAACGTTGGCCATCAGCATAACTTCTCTGGTGGGGCTCTGGCAACCGCTACCCCTCATTTCACCCCTAGCCACCTCCAGAATGGGGCTCATACCAACATTGACGAAGATTTTGATGAGTCTATGAACGAACATTGGCAACAGCAGCTTCAGCTGGCTGCTGAGTCCCGGCAGGCCAGCTCTCCCCACTACCATGCACGGACAGTGGCGCAGCAAGCCAAAGGGATCCAAATCGCACCCAGCCAGCCTGAACAGCAAGAGAATGGGACCGAATGGAAAAACGGAGTTGTCAGGACGAAGCCTGCCCCGCGGCAGAATTGGCATGCGCTCGATTTCAGTGGTCAAGGACTCCGCGCCCTAGCGACGTCTTTGTTCAAATATGACTTCTTGGAAAAGCTCCACTTGCCTCACAATAAGCTCAAAGTGCTCCCCCCGGAAATTGGACAACTACGGAGACTTGTTCACTTGGATTTGTCGAACAACGAAATCACCGAACTCCCTATGGAGATCGGCATGCTCACGAATTTGAAGCGGTTTTACATATTCGACAACAGGCTTCGCACGCTTCCTTTCGAAATGGGTTATCTCTACCGATTAGAATTCTTGGGAATAGAAGGCAATCCTCTGGAGGACGTTTACAAGTCTCAGATCATGAAGGAAGGCACGAAGGCTTTGATCAAATATCTCAAAGAAGCGATGCCAGGTTCGCACCACCCATCCCAGCAAAATTCGCTTCCTTATACTAACCTGAGTAGAAGAGCAATTCCTTCCTCCTCCCGATCGATACTGGCACGTCCTGGAAGAGCCTTCCGCCGAAAAGGTCACCGTACTCTCCTACAATACTCTCTGCGACTCCTCCGCGACACAATCGCACTATGGCTACGCACCCGCCCGCGTCCTCGCTTGGGAAAACAGAAAGGAACTTATTTTGAGAGATTTGAAGGCTCATAACTCGGACATTGTATGCCTTCAGGAAATCGACCAAGGCAGCTACAACGAATTTTTCAGGGAACAATTAGCCTATAATGACTACAAAGGCGTATATTGGCCGCGTGGTAGAGCCATGGGTATGCAAGAGGAGGATGCCAAGACCGTCGATGGGTGCGCGACCTTCTTTAAGGGAAGCAAATTCATTCTCCTCGACAAGCAGATGATCAACTTCGGTCAGACGGCGGTACGGCGGCCGGATGCCAAAGGCCAAGATGACATCTACAACCGGTTATGGCAGAAGGACCACATTGCTGTCGTCGTTTTCTTGGAGAATCGGCAAACCGGGTCACGATTTATTGTTGTCAATGCGCACCTTTACTGGGATCCCGCCTTCAAGGATGTCAAGCTCATTCAAACGGCCATTCTTATGGAAGAGATTACCAAGCTTTCGGAAACCTACGCTAAATGGCCCCCGTGCACAGACAAGGCTGCGTTTCGCTTCTCGTCAGAAGCCGAAGGCGAGTCTCAAACTAAGCAAGAACCGGCTCCGTCCATGGAATATGCCAGTGGCGATCAGATCCCGCTTTTCATGTGCGGAGACTTCAACTCGTCACCGGGATCGGCGGCCTACAACCTCATCGCCAATGGACGGCTTACCGAAGAGCACCCAGATCTGGAGAAGCGAATGTACGGAAACCTGAGCCGAGTCGGCATGACGCATCCCTTCAAGCTGAAGTCAGCATACGGTGCCATTGGGGAGATGAGTTTCACAAATTACACTCCAGACTTCAAGGCTATACTAGACTACATTTGGTATTCTTCGAATTCTCTTAACGTTTCAGCATTACTCGGCGAGGTGGACAAGAACTACCTCCAGAAGGTGCCGGGGTTCCCCAACTTTCATTTTCCAAGTGATCATATCGCATTGTTCGCGGAGTTTTCAGTCAAGGGTAAAAAGGGCAAGGTTGTGGAAGCTGATTTTGGACCGCAGCGGAACTGAATGGTCCGGTTCACCATGGGAGCATGTCGGATCTTACGAGAATGGTGTTTGTGTAGCCCGGGTTGTCCTGTTCATTTTATTCCGGGATTCTTGCGTCTTTGGGGGGCCTTTTTCGCGTCCTGCGGTGTTACGTACTAGGTCTTTTCCTCTCCTCTTTTTCGTGTCTGTCTTTATTTTTCCTTTCTTGTCCTTTTCATTGCTTCTTGTTGTCGGGAGGGAAACCTATTGCACTCGGATTCCTTGGAGCTTGCAGTATCATCTTCTTGGAAAGTGAGTAGTCAACGGCGTGGAAAGCTTTTTTTTTTTTCCTTTCTTTTCCTCTCTTCTTGCTCTTGGTACCTAGGCATGTGTTAGGATTTGTTATACAATGATGATTTTTCTCGACTGGCACTGATTCGATTCTCTTCCCTCAATTTAAAATGACTTAGGCCTGATCGCATTGGTCCATTCAATATTGACAGTATGCATGGTTGTTTGAGATATAGTACGTGAAGTCTACCAGTAGTACCTTATACAACGCACGGTGACAGAAAGGTAGGTAAGGTATTACAGCTGGTTATCCGAAAAGTCCTCCACCTTTCTCCAAATCCCAACGAACCCTCCACCGACAATCCGCGGGCCAACCTTCGGCCGACACACCAGAACACTTTCCGGTTCTTTCGCCTGTGCCTGTGTTTCTTCAACCAGTGTTTCCGCCTCGGAGGATCCAGCCGACTCTTCCGTAGCTGCGTCCGTCTCGGAATCACTCTCACTTTCGCCCTCAGCAACAGCATCGGCAGAAGCCAGCCATGACGACGGATCAGCCCGCTTCTTCACGGCGTGTCGGATATCCCAAAGTCTCCCACTGCTGATCCCAGCCCCTAACTCAACGGCTTTCTCAAGAACAAGTGGGAGCTTCTGTTTCCGGATGAGGTCCACACACTCGCCGATCTGCGTGACGCTGGGCATGAAGACGGCGAGGATGCCGTTATGTCTGAGGATGGGGACGACATGCGGGATGCGCAGGTTGGCGGAGGGCATGTCGAGGATTGCATAGCTTAGGAACGGATCGGGGTTCCGGGGTTGCCGTCGGAGTGAAAATGCGGCGGCGGCGGGCGTGCGCTGTCGGATCTGCTCTGCGATCCAGTTCTCCGCGTGTCCGACGTAGAAGTCAACGTTGCCGGCGTAGATACCGCGTCGAAAGTCGCGTACTATTGTTTCAGCGTGGGCAGAGAACTTGGGGGAGACGTCGACGGTGTGGATGATGGCTTTGCGTTGGGCGCGCCATGCGTCCCAGGCTTTTTGGATCGGGTCTATTTCCTCTCCTGAGGTTGCGTTGGTTGTAGGTTGCGCCGTGTCCTTTCTGGCCTCGTCCGGCAGGATCGGACGTCCTTGGAGGTATTTCACCTGGGAGGCTGCTGGGATTGGGGGTGGGAGGGTATTGGCGGCTTGGATGGCGCGCGAGAGGTGAAGGGTGAGGGAGCCATGGCCTGTGCCGGATTCGAGGATCTCGAGCGGCGGTTGATCATCGTCGCCTTCGCATGGTTGCGTAACGTGGATGTCAAGGAGAGAAACAATGAGGCTTGCGTCTGCGCCGTAAATCTACGGTGTTCTGTTAACCTGGTCGGGTTCGGAACGGAGGATAGGTAAAGTGTTGTAGTACCGGCGTCACCAGGCGCGGTGTCATGGAGACATATTCGTCGAGCGTAGGAAGTGTGAGCCGGTGCTCAGGACCTGCATCAGGAAGCCGAAGCCTTAATTTACTAATTCCATTAGAAATTGGCGCTGCGGAGTCTCGAACCTTTCCGTGCCTGGACGACATCTCGAACTCTCCGGCCGATAACCTTGTCATGCTCCAACTTTCCTCGGCGCAAGTCCGTTTTTTTACCTCGTTGGAGCGGCTTCGTTAACAGCGGCGGTTTCCCATGGACTACGACTCGGTCACCCTCTAGTCATATGAATCTCGTTAGCTTGAGTCGGTCGGCCATTGATTGGCCTTTTCTGGGACGCGGTACCTTGAAAGACAGAGAAATCGGTATCGATTGAGCGCGCGTAACGAGAGATGGGAGTCGCAGGTTGAGAAGCATGACTCAATCCTAATAACTGACGAATGGATTTCAGCAGACGAGCCATGCCTGCCGCCACGTTGTCCAGATTCCGAAGTCGCAATCTCGTGGGGTAGGTAAATGCGAAAGGAAGAAAATTAGTATCGGCCTCTCGGATGAAGCTCCACCGAAGTCCAGATTGGTCCTAACTTCTGAGATGCAATTAGAGTGAGGAGACGATCCCCGCCAGGACCCAGGCCAAGGTCACCGATCACCGTCAGGTTAATCATGGGGTCTAGTTGCTATGTCTGGTTGATTGTAAGCCCCTCTCCTATTCCCTTCCACCGTATCGCTGTTTTTCCTTCCACCCCAACACCTTCAGTCCTCCCGTTAGTAGGTCTCAATCTTCCTTGTTATTCTACATGGCCTAGCCTTGATCCTCATGGCAACCCCGCGCTCTTTTCATATCGTGTGGAATGGCTGACTCCGTCCCAACCAGCACTACCCCGCCGTCCCTCCAGGAGAATGGGCACCGTCGAACTCCCTTACCTGAGGACTAACCCCAAGGTCATCTTCTTTACCGACTTTGACGGAACAATTACTCTCGAAGATAGTAAGTGTTGGATCCCGCAGGCCCAGTTGGCTTCGTACCGGTCGCTAATCCAGAATGATCAAAGGCAATGACTTCATGGTACCGACCCTCTTCTACCGTACACAGGGAATGTACTGACGGATCGACCTAGACCGATAACCTGGGATATGGCCAAGCGAAGCGCCGCCAGGGGAATAAAGATGTCCTCGAAAACAAAGTTACCTTCCGGTATACGCGACTACAATGGAAGTGAAATGCATGAGACTCATAATATGCCCCAGGGACTCTTTCCGGGACATGCTAGACAGTGTCAAGACCCCCTTCAACGAATGCCTCGACATCCTCCGAAAGAACATGCGCCTGGACCCGCACTTCATCGAATTCTACTACTGGGCCAAGGAGAACAACGTGCCGATTGTCGTCCTCTCTTCCGGCATGGTCCCCGTCATCCAGACCCTTTTGGAGACACTCCTGGGTCATAAACTCGACGACCATATCACTATTGTCGCCAACGATGTCGAGAGCCGTGATGGGAAGGACATCAATTCCCCCGGTGGATGGCAAATCAAATACCATGATGACAGGTAAGTTTGCCGCCAGCCTGAGACGGTCAACGTGGCTAACATTAGATTACAGTCACTTTGGACATGACAAGTCCCTGGAGATCAAGCCGTACGCCGCAGTGCCATTTGACAAACGCCCCACTCTACTCTACGCAGGAGATGGTGTCTCCGACTTGTCCGCTGCATCGGAGACAGATCTCCTGTTTGCCAAAGCTGGGAGAGGTATTTTCTCGAAAACATCTTTGACATACCTAGTATACGGACACTGATAATGCCAGATTTGATCACCTATTGTGAGCGGGAAGGGATGCCGTATACCATTTTCGAGGATTGGTCCTCGATTCTCGTGACGACAAAGGATATCCTTAGCGGTAAGACCGTCGTCAAGAAGGAGCAGAAGGTTTAATTTCGGATATAGGGAGTCGACTATACATGAAGGTGATGAGGTAAAACACAGCATTGGTAGACCTAGACATGCTATACTGTCCATATAGCGTCAATATATTTCTTGCAGTGCAGAGGCGATCCCTCGTATCCGTATTGTTAAGCCCGGCAAAGTTGCCACAACATGCGACCGCCTTCTTCATTTGAATATCCCTTGTCATTTCCCGGCGCCCCAGAAAACTGGAGACTCCTTGAAGCTTGCATCGAGATGACCTGCGCTCCGACCTGGACTTCTCGTAAGAGCCCCTGAGAGCGCTGTGTGTCCAAGTCCCATCATGCGCCAGCACCCGGCTGTTCTACATATGCTTAGAACCGGTCAGGGGTACTATCGACAATCATGACACGCCGATTTGTAGGTGATCCCCCATTGAGCCGCTTCCCCAACTGTGGAGCTGCCACGCCCATGCCAGTCTACCTACTGACCAAAGTTTCTTCATACAGGTTCGGGCGGGTGTACAACTCGCAATATTTGCTTCCTTTGTGTTACTTCTTATTGTTACTCTAGATAATAGGTTCCGCGTGCTCCCGGCGTCGATCCACGGCCATCTCCCCTCCCACTACCCAGGCTTCGTTATCACCGATGTCACTGTGGTGACTTGCTCGGTCCTTAATGTCCTATCCGGCTGCAAGCCCTCGCGACCAGGATGGACGCAGGTTGAGAAGGACCTCTATTTGCGATCGGGCTGGACTTCCGCTGCGTATGTTCAGTTTCAGCGGAAAAAGGAAGAGGAGCTTCTTCCTACCGACAAAGTTGTCCTGGATTTGAGAATTAGTCGGCTTGCACCTGAGTTTCACGACGACCCTAAGGAGGATAAGGATGAGTGGGAACGGCGCCCAGGCGGAATCTGGTTGAAGAGAACAGCGAAACGTCACGCCAGCGATTCTCACAGCGCGATCACGTCGGTTGATGTTCTGTTCGGCGCCGATGCGGTTGACCCTAGGACCGGCTGGGAGGTTAAAGATACTCCGGTATTGCTGGATAGTCGGACGGAGGCGCTCGAAGCTCGGATTACGGTCCGGAGGGGAGACCCGCTCAAGACCAAGAAGCCGGTGCCGAGGATCAACGAGAATGGTCGCTTCAAGATTATGCAACTGGCGGATTTGCATCTTAGTACTGGTCTTGGAAAGTGTCGGGACCCTGTGCCGCCTGAGCTTGTTCCTGGACAAGGGTGTGACGCGGATCCGCGGACCTTGGAGTTTGTGGAAAGACTCTTGGACGAAGAGCAGCCGGATTTGGTTATCTTGAGTGGAGACCAGGTGAACGGTGAGACATCCAAAGATGCACAGAGTGCTCTTTTCAAGTCCGTCAAGCTCCTGGTTGATCGTAAGATCCCTTACGCTGCCATTTTCGGCAATCACGATGATGAGGGTAGTCTAGACCGCCACCAGTCCATGGATATTTTGGAGGAGCTGCCATACTCGCTATCGACGGCAGGACCGGAAGACGTTGACGGTGTGGGAAACTATATTGTGGAGGTTCTAGGCCGTGGGAGCACGGATCACTCCGCCCTGACACTTTATCTCCTCGACTCACATTCATATTCTCCCGACGAACGCCAGTTCCGTGGATACGATTGGATCAAGCCCAACCAAATCCGCTGGTTCAAGAATACCGCCCAGAGCCTAAAGGCGAAACACCACGAGTATACATATATGCACATGAACATGGCCTTCATCCACATTCCACTTCCAGAGTTCGCGGAGAGGGGAAATTACTTCAGAGGAAATTGGTCGGAACCCTCCACTGCGCCGGCATTCAACTCGGGCTTCAAGGAAGCGCTCGAGGAAGAAGGGATCCTTTTCGTTGGTTGCGGACAGTGAGTACAACCCTTGTCTTTACTTCTGCTCGCAGTATCGAATCTCGCTAACCGTCCGCAGTGACCACGCAAATGACTATTGTGCGCTAAGCAAAGATGATGCGCAGAAACCGTCTCTCTGGATGTGTTACGGAGGAGGTGCCGGATTCGGTGGCTATGGTGGCTATGGCGGGTATGTTCGTCGCGTGAGATTCTTTGACGTTGATATGAATCCTGGACGTGTGGTTACATACAAGCGGCTCGAGTATGGCAAAACGGACGCCAGGATCGATGAGATGATGATTGTGGACGGAGGAGCCGTGAGGGGGCCAGATTGATTTAGCACCCTCTTTACAATCGCAAGGTCATTGAATAGCATAAAAGTAACTGGTGCATTATTACTGCGCTCTCAACACGCCTTACAAAGTCAAGTGTCAAAACATGTTGTAACATTGTAGTATCTCAAATACAGTTACGCCCAAGCAGTAGCTGAAATAGTTGAGCGGACACAAGATCCCAAATCATATGATGTAACTTGACATCCGGAGACTCTTGCCTTCACCAAATATCCACTGTCAGCCCTACATATCAGTACCTGACGAACAATCACATGACCCCAAACACCACCCCAATCCGACGCCGAAATCCACCTCTGTACCAGTCCACCAATAGCCACGCGTTGCCTGAGCGCTTCATGGAACCAAGATTAGTCTGGAGGGTGTAGAAGACGTTTGATTCAGTGCGAATATGTCCCTGAAACTCTGCCGGTGCATGTGGGCTCTAGACCCGGGGTTAGGATTCCGAACCAATAGCCTGCGTACGACAACCCTGGATGTCAAAGAATCACCAAAATCCACTCTGCAAACTCTGACCAATGCGGACGCGTTAAAAGGTGTCTGGGTCGTGTTTGGGTTGAGGGGGTTTTCTCCACGTGGTGGTCGGGACTTGAATCCGGGGCCTGGAGTGTTCTTCGGTAACGGAGGATGAAAGAGGAAGGTGCATGTGAGGTCGGGTCGAAAGTCTTGCTAGTTCAGAACAGAGGTAAACGCTATTCGGAGGAGGCCGTTGCTACCACCATTTCTCGAAGTAAATGCGTTCTTTTTGCCCATTTAGGAGGCCGCCGAGGGTGCTTACGACTTCGTCGGTCATTTGGGGCGGACCACAGACATAGCAGACTGTCTCTGTGGGAGAGAACTTCAGGTCAGATCCTGATATGACTTTACGGAGGTCGTCCTGATTGATTCGGCGGGCATGTATTGTCAGGTCCTTGGGTGATTGGGCAAGAAGTGGAGAGGATTCATCGTCAAGGTTGCTGAGGAAGAGATTTAGAGTGATATGGAGACGATCATGGTGGGACTGGGATCGGACGATTTCACGCAGACGCGGAAGAAATAGGATTTGGTCCAGTGCTGATTCTTGAGTTGTAGCGTCTGGGAGTTTGGCGGAGTAGAGGACGTGGATGTTCAAGGACGGGTGATAGTGACCCGTGGTTTCGTCGTTGTTGTTTAGATGGGAGAGCATGGAGATGAGCGGACTAGTAAGTGGTTAGGTTGATATGTTCAGTAGGATACAACCCGTTTGGGAAACTCACTTTATACCTACCCCCCCAGCAACAAAGACGACGTTGCGTATCTCTTCAAGCTTCTGGCCTGAGGGGGGCCACACAAACGCGCCACCAACGCGGATGCAGAGTTCCTTACCCAGAATCTCTTCTCTGGGCCGCCAAAGCCATGCACTAGCAGGGTTCGACGGGGCTTTCTGGACAGCCAACTCTACGTATGGCTCACGGCCCCGGGGATCTATGAGATGCTCTAGGGCTTCATCCGCCGGGGCTAGCTCTTCTGGTGGCTCCAATGGGGGGAGAACCTGAGCATCGGCCGGGGTGGACGTTATACTGAAGCCCCCAGCATTAGGAACAGATGGAATATGGACGTCCAGCCATTGTCCAGGGAAGAACGTAAAGGGCTCTGGTTGACCTGTCTGCACGAATTGTCAGCTGGTCTGCGTCAAATGAACGGGATCGCCATCATACTTCGGCGTCCGCAGTATCATCTACTTCATCCTGTGATTGAGGCTTCTGAACATCAGCGGGTAACGTTAGTCGCAACAGCCGTACTGTAGGATTGACTTCTTCTATATGCGACAGCCGCACAGTGAAGAGCCTGTTCTGGCGTGGCTCTGCGGCCGTGCGCACAGTGTGAGGTATTGAAGCTTTTCGAGTCGTTGGCGAGCTCATTTGGCGACAGACTGGCGGCCTAGAGAAGCATTTAGTGGTAATAGCTGGTCGACTAATATGGACGGATTGGATACGGCGAATTGACTGGGACAAATGCATTCAGGACACTTCAGCACGAAGATCTAATTGAATGGAAATTCTCCCACATCGAAATTGACCTGAATGAACTAAACAACTGCTTGTTTTACCAGCAGCTTATACCGTCAGATGGAGAAGTTGAGATAGATCCAGTGACGTTGACGATCGAAGGAGATTACATAAGTGCACATGACTTTCCCCAGTATAGGTATTGGAGATGAAGCTATTCCTAAACAACTCGCTCAGAATTACCATGCTAAGCGCCGCAGATTTACAACATGTATCCGCTCCTGAGAAATCCTAAGCTTCTGCTCCTCAGGCTCTGTGATAGCTGGGGTTCTATTCACTTCCTTCCTCCGGTGTTGGGCTCTTGGACGTGAAGAGCAGGAAGTCAACAACTCGTTCTTGGATATGGTACTCTTCCACCGCACAAACTACTTTCAGATCTCCGACCAAGCTGTGTAGCTACTCTTGACCCCTTATCGGTCGTCTTTCTGTTTCTCGAACCTCCGGAATAAGTACGCCGAAGTGGTTATCGTTATCCATGGTTGAGTAGCAAGGTGACATGACCCTTCTCGTGTCCACCATCTGCTCACGAAGACAAGTCTTCCAGGCGCGATAAGTTCAATCCAACTGAAGCGAGCCATCTCCATCTGGGTTTGTAAAAATGAGTCTGACTTTGCAGATCACCGTGCCAATCACACAGGCTACTTTAGTGCGTGATGGCCGAGCGCCGAGCGCCGTCTTCTGTCTTCTTATTGGTGGCTGACCCTGCTCTCGCGCCGATGCTGGCGGTTGCTCGACAACAAGCATTGGCCAGACGCATGCTTGGGAAACACCTCAAGGCTCGCCTGCGGGCGTTCTTGCTTGTCATTTGAAGCGCCAGATCTGCCCCTCTCCTGATGCTGGGAATCGATGGAAGACTCGAGGGCTTAGGCCTTTTTGACCCCATAACAATGGGCTATTCCCCGAGCTGACTTCTCGACATTTTCTCTTGGTCCTTGTTTCATCTTATGCTTCTCTGTCTGTCAAGCCCACCGCAAGGCTTCTAATGCAAGCGCGCTGAATATACAGCCAGCCGGCCTGGCCTCAGTCACAGATTTGATTTGGTTCAAACCACAACTCGGTGCCTTTGGGCAACCCGGCCTGACCGGCCAAAAACTCGCTCAACATGTACATTCCCAAAAAGTACCGCAATCACAACCTGGTCTACATTTTGATGGCCTTGGAGCTGCCTTTGATAATCGTTATCCTAACCCTTACTGGCATCGCCGCGCATGATCGGTACCGGACAAAGCTGTGGAGAGATGGCTACGAGAATGGCTTTAATAGCTCCCCTGAGTTAGAGGTTTACGCTGCTGCAAACTATCGACCTTACACGATACCGCATGTCTGGGACTCTCTGTAAGTTGACCGAACTCCTATGAGTATCTGTCGTTGAAATGACAGTATGTGCTGACAACCGCGCAGTACTACAAATTGGAATTTAGTGATCTCCATCTTGAGTACCTTCATCCTGATCACCAAATTCCCCCTTCATATCCTACACCTCCTCTATCCTATCGTATCAGTCATCGTTCATACTGGGCTGGTCATCGTCTACTGCATTTCTGCTGCTTGGCAGGCTGGAAAGGATACATCAGACCCCGACCACCCTCAAAACGGACCGCCATGGTACATTACAAAAAACTGCAATGTTGCCTTTGACTCAAGCAATATCAGTTACTGCCGACAAGCGAAGTCGCTCTTCGCTGTCACCGTAATCATCATGTAAGATCGACTACCTCCTCTCGCCATCACAATGTCGCTGACATCATGTTCCATCCAGTTTCCTCTACGCCGTCGAATTAGGCATCGCTATTCAAAACTGCTTCATAACCAAAGAGGAACGTGCGGAACGTGACGAGAAACGCGAAGAAAAGGAGACCATGAAGGCCTACGAGGACATGATCCTCAAATCGCCTACCATGATCCCAATGACCCCCAGTGCGGTCCCCATGACACCAGGGGTGACGAATTACCCGCGCTCCCCGATGCCAGTGATGACTCCACGCAGTTTGGCTTTTAATCGACTTGATACCCCTTCCAATGATCTCCCGTTCCGCGAACATTTTGGCTCAACAGATAATCCTACCGCTGTTAAGCAGGAAATCCAAGTTGAGGCGAGCGGATCGATTCAGCAGCCATCGCCGCAAATATACTTCCCGCCTCCGCCGAAGAAGTCGAAGAAATAGATTCTTGGTGGTTGGGTCGCCTTCCGGCTTGGTGTTCGCGTTACGTGAATAATTGGCTGTGGCAGCTTTGGGATATATTCCTTCATGTGTTCTTTGGTGTTTAGGCTTCTTAAAGCAATTAATTCCGTCAAGTCGCCAGACGCTGGGTGGTTAGATTATATGACCCACATATGTCTCAGCAGCAACAATGGGCCAGGAGTCGCCTACTCTGTTCTTTAATCTCACCAATGAATTGGTTGGCTTCGATAATTATGGTATTTGATACTGTACAGGATGGATTGAACATGGTAAAGCTTCCGGAGCAGAGCCCGCAAGTTGGTGCTCATTCGTAGCTGTATATATGTTCGAGGACCGAGACGCCAGAGTGAATTAAACTTGGAAGGGTATATATCTTGCCGAATTTGCGCCATAATATGAGCGATGCAATGGCCTAAGAATGAGGAAGGAAAACAACACCATTAGGCTATAGGATCGTATACTCGCTATAAACCCGTGTCTTGACGTTTCTTTTCTCGCTTGGCCCAGCGTACTAAGACACAGGCGACATTGTTAGCTCAATGAAAACAAACCGTAGGAAGGACAGACAGAGAAGAGGAAACTCACATCCGCAGGCGTTACACAATGTCTTCGGACCATCAGGACCCTTCCTCCACTCGGGCGAGTTCGACGTCCCACAGTCTGTGCACCGATACTCTCCCTTCAGCCTCTTTCTTGGTTCGTTTTCTCGTTGGTCTTGCTGCTCTGAGCGTTGTTGCAACTGGGTTTGAGAGCCAGAAGATTGATATAAACGGGCCTGGCGGGCACCAGTGCTGATTCCCTGAGATATTTCGCCCGCGCCATACAAGAGGCCTGTCCGGCGTTCGACCTCGTCGATGTGAGATGTATCCTCACTTTGTGAGCCTGTGGCAGTTTGCCAGAGGCCTTGGTAGAGGTCATCGATATTACCGGTCGTATCGGAGGATTCGTTGTCTTCGCCAGATACTATTGTGGGGTCTAGGAACGGGATAGGATTGGGGTTGTGGGATTGGTTGGACGCAAGGGCTTTGCATGGCTGGGCAATGATGCGGTGTGTGGAAAAGGATGCCATTTGCAAGGCCTTTGTTTGCTGAGTGGTGGCGTTTATATCATCGTCTTCTTCTTTCTTCAGCTGCGCAATGTATTCTTTCAATCGGATGTTCTCCAGCTTGCGTTCTAGGAAGGAGTCGAGAAGTTGGGTACTGCGGGTGTGGTATGGACGGCAGACGATAAAGAAACCATGGCAGAACTGCCTGCCGTCGTTGTTGAGCGGGGTTAGGTGCGGATGGCCATGTGCCTCTAATACACACATAGAGTTATCGGGTTTATACAGGCGGAAATGGCATCTTAGAGGCCGAGCCATGGCAATACACTCGTGCAGTTCACGGTCAAAGACGGGTTTGTCGTCATCATGGATAAACCGGGAGAACATATTGTGCTCAATCTGTTCAGCTTCAAAGCCGGTGACGAGTCTGGATGACGGTGAGGCATATCTGACACTGCCGTCGGGACTGAGAAGGAGAAACAGGTCTCGGACCTCATCAAGTACCCGCTGCGGCCACGGCTGCTGTTCTTCATGCAGGTTCGCGATGGGAACTTGGATCAGACTGGATTGGTGTACGCCAAAATTAAAGCTCATCGATCGCGGAGGCTGCTCCACCTCCATAGCAGCGCCATACTGATTTGATAATGGCTCTGTTTCGAGGCCATATGGGTTAGCAGCCTGTGCTAGACTAAGGTGGGCGAGATCCATCGTCCCGAGGTTGGAACAAATATGGGCAGCAGCAGGTGACAATATAAAGAGCTCGAAGATGACGGCGACGTGGAAAGCCTCGCGTCGGTTTTGAAACATGCATTCCGCGGCCCAAAGAATGAAATTAAGCTGTCAAGTCTTTGATCATCTCGCGGGGGTGGATGGATCCATCATCCAGGGTCTGATTATTGATATGACGGGAATCAGTGGATCACTAGGGCTCTTGTAATTGGTTCCTGAGGTACTTTTGGGTTTGTCCCCACATTCGAAAAGCACATCGGCAGCGGGTCTGATTTTTCGTTCGATATATAGAATTACCACCCCCTTCATGGCTTCAAAGCTTGCCGCTGCCGGGTGCGGATCGGTGGTGTTCAGCTCGACCCAATCAGTACCTGGACATGTCTGCTGCGCAGAGAACGGAGGTCGGCAGAAGACTGAAGGAGTCAGCTGAGGTGAGCCAGGGGAATCCTAGGTAGTAGTGTACTAGTGTGCAGAGGGCTTGGGTAAAGTCATGTCCCAGGATAACCTAGTCTGCGGGGTCCTTATGCAGCTTTCAGCACAACCCCCGAGTCTAGCAACTCTAGCTGCGGTTCCCTTGTTTGAGGATTCCGAGACGTGCATGGATGGAAAAGGCAGCATTGGTTTTCATGGAGGTCATTGATCGGCAGGGAGGCATCGCTGTGTGAATAGACCAGTCACTAAGTAGGTCTTCTTGCCTTGACCTCCAGTCAAGGATTAGCCTCCTTGTCGATTGAGCAGGTACGCATGTCAAATACGGGAATGCGATTGCTGGTCTTATCGAACGTTCTATGAGTACTGAAACATGTTTCTAACAAATCGCACCTGGCCCGGTTCCAAGATATTCGAGATTCAATGCGAGTACGGAGTAGAGAAAGTTCCAAGAGTCTTATCTCGATCCCGGTCCAATGTTAATCTTCCCCCAGATGATTAAAACGGGCGATAGATATCTCACGTGACTTCGTGCCTCTCCCCGCGTCTTCTGACGCGCAGGCAGAAACGGGAGAGGCGATCCGACCTGAAAGCCAAAAGATGCGCTGAGCGCCATCTCAACATCTGTCTTTTTGAAGGAGGTGGTAGATTGATTCTTCAAAATGTAAGTCTCTGGCCTCAATAGGGCCTGCGGGTTCGTGCACTGACTTCAGCAGGTGTAAGTATTGGAGCTCCAAATGCTAGGCTACATACTGATGTTCAATAGCGAAAATTGACAAGCTTTCCATTCTGGGGTGAGTAGCTTCATGAGCCCGGTATAAGTTAGTCTGTCTGTTACTGATCTTGCCGTCTATTCCAGTGTTCGGTCATTCGACAACACCCGCAGCGAGACCATTCAGTTCCATACGCCTCTCACTTTGATCGTCGGTTACAACGGGTCTGGGAAAACGGTATCGATGGTATTCAACAGCCCGAGGAGGATTAAATGCTAATGCAGATCTCAGACCATTATCGAGTGCCTCAAATATGCCACAACCGGTGACCTTCCGCCCAACAGTAAGGGCGGTGCGTTCATCCATGACCCAAAGGTATGCCGGGAAACCTCTGGAACAATGGAACTGTGGCTAAAGTTGATATCAGTTGTGCGGAGAGAAAGAGGTCCTAGCGCAAGTGAAGTTATCGTTCAAGGGAACTTCGGGCGCGAAGATGGTGGCTACTAGAAGCTTGCAGCTTACAGTGAAAAAGACGACGCGGCAACAAAAGACATTAGAGGGCCAGCTTCTAATGGTTAGGGAGGGTGAGAGAACTGCAATATCGTCAAGAGTAGCGGAGCTAGATCAGATCATGCCGCAGTATCTTGGCGTATCCAAGGCTATCCTTGACTCGGTCATCTTCTGTCATCAAGATGAGAGTCTATGGCCAATGAGTGAACCATCCGTCCTGAAAAAGAAGTTTGACGAGATTTTCGAAGCCATCAAGTACACAAAAGCCATTGACAATATCAAGGCGCTACGGAAGAAACAGAATGAGGAGCTTGCCAAATACAAAATCATGGAGCAACATGCCAAGGAAGATAAAGAAAAAGCTGACAAGGCGGAGAAGAGGTCTATCATGCTGCAGGAGGAAATCGAAGCCCTACGAGAGGAAACCCATCAACTCTCCCAGGAGATGCGCCGGGTTGCAGAACTTGCGGACAAAGCCTGGAGGGAATCCGAGAGCTACGCCCAGGTTCTTGGGACCTTGGAAGGAAAGCGTATCGAGGCAAGGAGCGTACAATCCACCATTGAGAATCTCAAAAGGCACCTTGTTGAACTTGACGAACCAGATGAATGGCTGGAATCCAACTTGGAACAGTTTGAGTCGAAGCAAATTCAATATCAGCAGCAAGAGGAGTCGCAAAAGGAAAAATACATGGAACTCAGAGAGCAGATCGAACAAACCCGGCATAGACTCGGCCTCAAGCAGGCCGAGTATGGAAAATTCGAGAACGACAAAGCCAATTTTGAGCGTCAAATCGAAAGACGTCAACGTATGTCGAAAGAGCTCGCCCGGAACAATAACATTCGGGGGTTCGATAGCATCGTCGAGCAATCTGATGTTGATGAATTCATGAGAAGGATCCGGAAGATTTTGAAAGACCATACCCAGGCTTTGGACAGGGCTAAAAGGGAGGCCCAGAGCGAATTGCGTGAGGCACAGACATCACTGAACGAGATCGGCCAACGCAAGTCCGCGCTGCAGGAGAGCAAGAATGCTGCTAAGCGGCAAATAGCCGCCAATGATAAGGAGGCTATGAGTTACCAGATGAAACTTAACGAGATTACGATGGATGAGGGCGTTCAAGCTGCACTTGAGTCCAATGTCGAAGACACTCAGTCCCGTCTGAATCAAGCTAGAGAGCGCGGGCGATCAGCTTCTTGGGATAAGGAAATCCAGGAATTGAACTCTGAAATTCGCGAACTTGAAAATGAAAGCATTCGCCTCAATGCCGAGCTTATTCAAGCAACCAAAAAGGCTGGTGACTTGGCCCGTCTAGACCATCTGAAGAAAGAGCTGAAAGAACGAGAGCGTAGCTTGGACACGATGAAGGGTGCGCATGGCGAGCGACTGTCGAAGCTCGTCGATCAGAACTGGAAAATCGAAACATTGGAGCAAGATTTCCAGCGCACACTGGAAGATGAATCTAAAGCGGTTTCTAAAGCCGAACGCGCGAGGGATGGGGTCAGCAGAGAACTGGAACAGGTTGAGTACAAGCTGAACAGCGTCAAGAAAAATCTAGACCAACGGCAAAAAGAACTCAGGGAATGTATTGAAGAGATTCGGGAAGCTATTGATGATGAGCCTGAAGAATTTCCTGAGATTGTTAAACAACGACAGGCTCAGTTGGACATTGCGAGAAAAGACGTCGAGCAGTATGCGGGTATTGGAGAGTACATGGCCACCTGTTTGAATACTGCAAAAACGCAAAAAGTCTGTCGCTTGTGCACCCGTCCGTTCAGGAACGAGAACGAACTTTCAGCTTTCTGGAATAAACTTGAAGGCCTAGTCAAGAAAGCTAAGCGTGACGCAGAAGACGAGGAGGTTCGTCATCTCGAAGAGGATCTCAACGCTGCGCGTGCAGCCAGCACTGCTTACGATACCTGGTCTCGTCTCAAACACACAGAAATTCCAGATCTGAAAACGGAAGAAGATAAGTATACTCTGCAACGTGACGAGCTTCTAAACCAGCTTGAAGACCGCGACAAATTCGTCAGCGAGGTGACTGAAACAAAACGAGATGTCGAGGCCCTGTCTAAAACAGTCAGCACTATCGTCAGGTACGACACAGAAATCAAATCCATTCGTGCTCAAATTCAAGAACTTTCATCAAAGGAGCAGGATCTCGCTACTCCACGCACACTTGAAGATATTCAAGACGAAATTGCTAGCATTGGCGAGAAGTCTAGAGCGCTCAAGAGGACTCTCTCCAAGCTTACCAGTGACAAGGAACAAGCCCGCACCGAACTCAACAACTTGGAACTGCAACTCAGAGATGCAAGAAGCAGCCTTGACAATGCCAAGTTCCAGCTAGAGAGGAAGGCCGATCTTCACGCCCGCATAGATGAATATAAGAACCTCAACAGCCAGCAGCGTGAAGCAATCGCGAAGGCGGACAAAGACATTGAGGATCTCAACCCAGAGCTGCTCAAACTTCAGGCTAAGTACGATGATATCAGTCAACGGGCTGAAGCTCGCGAGAGGGAGATGCAACAAACTATGACCCAGCTGTCTGATAGTATTCACCAGCTTGAGCTCGCGAATGAAGAAATCGACTCATATAACGAGCGCGGTGGTCCTACTCAGCTTGACCGGAGCAAATGGGAGCTCCAAACGATTGAGGATGAGATCAGCCGGCTTGAGAGCGAGCAGGCCGACATAACTAGAACGATCAACAAAATATCGGCACAACTCAAAGACAGTGAGAACACAAAGCGACAATATGCCGATAACTTGACATATCGACAAGCAACCAGGGCATTTGACAAGGTCACAAGGGAAATCCAGGAATTGGAGGCGCAGAATGCCGAAGTTGACAGGAGCCGCTTCAAAGAAGAATCGGAGCGCCGGACTCGCGAGCACAATGCTCTTGCTGCTAAGCAATCAAGCAAGATGGGAGAAATGAAGTCGAAAGATGATCAACTGATGCAACTCCTAACAGACTGGAACACTGACTACAAAGATGCAGCCTACAAATATAAGGAGTCTCACATTAAGGTTGAGACAACCAAGGCCGCTGTCGACGATCTGGCCCGTTATGGCAGTGCCCTAGACAAAGCCATAATGAAGTATCACTCGTTGAAGATGGAGGAAATCAACGCCATCATTGGTGAGCTCTGGCAGAAGACATACCGCGGCACAGACGTTGACACCATCCTCATCCGCTCCGACAACGAAAACGCCAAAGGCAACCGGTCCTATAATTACCGAGTTTGCATGGTCAAGCAGGGCGCAGAAATGGACATGCGTGGTCGCTGCAGTGCTGGTCAAAAGGTCCTCGCGAGTATCATCATCCGCTTAGCCCTGGCAGAATGCTTTGGTGTCAACTGCGGACTCATCGCCCTCGATGAGCCTACTACCAACTTGGACAGAGACAATATTCGCTCTTTGGCTGAGTCTCTCCATGACATCATCCGTGCACGGCAGCAACAGGCAAATTTCCAGCTCATCGTCATTACCCATGACGAGGAGTTCCTGCGTCACATGCAGTGCGGTGACTTCAGTGATTACTACTACCGGGTTTCTCGCAATGAGAGGCAGAAGTCGATTATTGAGAGGCAGTCCATTGCAGAGGTAAGCTTTTTCTCAACACATTCTTCATCCGTAAGTACGTCCGTTGCTAAAATCAATACTCGAACTAGGTAATGTGATTTCGACACTTCTCAAAAGGCATTTGATCATTTCTTACTGTTATCTATACGCCCATGGCATGGAAAAGGAATGTATTTCCACCTCTCCCATATACTAAGTCTCCTGCGCTTGAGATAAGAGCGGTCAAAAATTATACCCATTACTTGTGACTAATATTGTGTAGAGATTCGAGCTGAGATGCTTTTCTTCTAACTCCTCTAAAATCCTCACGCTTCACATTTATATATTGTAAGGCATTGTAGTTCCAAATTATAATTGAGGTCGGTATGGCATCACCGTCCATGCTCATCAGGGCCGGATTCATGGTAAGGGGAGGAATATCAAGGCCAAGAAGAATTGTTTTGCTCCATTTTAGTCTAAATCATCGCGGACCGCTTCGCCCCCGAGATCATCCTCGTCAATTAACGGAACAAATCGGAAGTCCACAAAGCTCACCGCCGATGGCTGGGCCTCTCTCACAGAGCGCGTGCTGTTCCCTGTAACAACAGACCCAGCTGAGTCGAACTCAATCATAAACTGCAGGCTCAGGACACCTTGCCGGTCACCACGAATGCTCACTTTATTGGCCGCAGCCATGGCATGCGCCGCTTTCTGGACGAACGAGAACCGATAGTCCTGCCTGATACGGGAGCCCATTGAAGAAGGCGGGCTAACGAGGAAGGTTTCTGTGACAGTGGGCGCGAGCTTCGTCCTTGTAGCTCGTGAGCGCGATGTTCCGTCACTTGTTAGTATCTTGCGATGAGTGTCGGCTTGCGTTGTGTTTGGTCGGGGGTCTTGTTCGATGGAGAAGTCAACTGAAGACTCACTGAAGGGCCCTCCGGCGCCGGAAAGTGTGAAGAATGGTTCGTCTTTTGCGGATGCGGAGATTTTCAGGACTTTCGGATTCGTGGCGCCGAGTTCAGTGATTGCGTTGTGGAGCCAAGCGGAACGCATGATGATCTTCATGATGATGCCGTCACGCTGGAAGGGGATGTCCAATTCACCCTCGTCGGGTTCGTATGTTGTTAACTCGCAGACTGTCTTGACGCCGGTTTCGGCCAAGATGATGCAGAGGGGCGAGCCATGGGTCAAGTATTGAATGGTACAGGATCGGTCAAGAAGTAAAGCTGGCGCTGTGAATGCGTTAGAGGCAGAGGCGGTTGAAGGCTGCACGCTTGCTGCTCTGCTGGCGTTGGTGGCCGAGGTGTCTCTGACACCGAATATTTTCAATGTCTCGAGCAGGGCTGATAGTGAAACGACAAAGCAAGGATAGTTTGGGCTTTCCGGCTCAATATCATCCATTTGCGTCTCATCTTCATTATCAGGCGTTGTTGGCGAGTTGAACGTATAGGGGGAGAAGAGAGCCTTATCTAAAAACGCAAGTCCTTGCACCACTCGTCCTTCCTCCACAGAAAACCGGATCCCGTCCGGCGTTATTTGTACAGTGACATTCTGTGCGAACCCTATGCAATGAAGTAGAGTGTATAGTTGATGCGCGTTGCTCGAAACGGCAGTAAAAATGGGCTCCATTTCGGGCATGGTTTCGGATTGATGCGAGCAATGCGGGCTATGAAAGGTAGCAAGTAGACACCGGGTATTTATTGTAGAATGAGAAACTTGTAGTGCTTCTAATGATACAGCTTTGCTTCTCTTTCAAAGCTCGAGAAGGCTGTGTGTTGGACAATGTGAGAGAAATCGGTCATTAAACGTAGACTCCCACGGCACAAATCATATACACGGCTCCGAAGCTGGAGAGGAGGCGTATCAGCAAGCCAGGCATAATCAAGGAAAGAAAAAGGCCCAGTGTCCTCTCTTACCCAAAGGCCAAAGACGCCGGAACACCAAACGACGCAATGCTTAAGAAGGACCGATCTATACAACAGCCCGGTTAGAGATTCGCTGGTATTTTGGTTGACCTGTCACGTGGAAAAGGGTACTAACTCAGACCAAAAAGTCCGGTGAAAATAAAGGCTATAGAAGTTAGCATTAGATGGTGAATGAAGTGGTTTCTCCGTCTCACCAAGCAGCAGAAGGGTAAAGCCAACGGAGAATTGGCTGTCTTTCGCAATGAAAGGAGTATAAGGGCTTGCGGAAGCTGCCTCCCAGACCTCGTTTAGAGACATTGAGCTTCAATTGCAACCTTAGAAAATTGGAAACATAAAAGGTGATTGAGTAAGTACGAGAGTGGTAGTCATCACGACAGTCCACCAGAAGATGGAGCCCTCGAAGCTCCCCGTATCGGTAGATCTGGCCCGAGCGGTTCGGGTCATTGTAGCTCCGGGCCCTCCCCAGATCAGCCTGGACCTCGCCGCCAGGAACAGTAACAGTGCGCGACGTCAGTAACGCAATCTATATTGGTCTTATCGCTACTCACAATGACAGATAGTTAGTCACACCCTTGCAGGTTGCTGTCTTCGTTTTGAGAATTTGGGATATTGATGGAATCCAGGCCCGAGCACAAAGCGGAAAGCCTCGGAGGAGGCTCATTCCCCAGATTCACAACAGCGGAGTAAAAAAGCTCGTACGGATTCCCCAGAAAAAGAACTGAAGGTACCATTTGCGCCCATCCTTGACATAACTTGTTTTTGATTTCTGACTCTGACGCGCGTGGTTCCCATAGGCTGAAGATGATCCCTTGGAGAAGCCGCCTTTGCGAATCGTTCCCTTTCCCGAGAAGGTGAGCCGCCGAAACTGATCAATATCATTGCGGATCTAACTCCGATGGTAGCCCGCTGTGTTAGAGGAACGTCGGGGTGAGATAGAATTTCGAGTGGTGAACAACGATGGCTCGCGCGACAGCTTTGTCGTCCTCACCGGGTTGAAATGCATTTTCCAAAAGCAGCTGCCGAAGATGCCTAAGGATTATATTGCGCGATTAGTTTACGATAGGTCGCATCTTTCTATGGCTATTGTTAAACATCCCTTGGAAGTTGTTGGGTCCGTGTGAATTGAAGTCTCGTGGTGGATCTGTGTTGCTAACGTCCTCTATAGGGGCATAACCTACCGGCCGTTCAACAGTCGCAGGTTTGCGGAGATTGTGTTCTGCGCTATCTCATCGGACCAGCAAGTCAAAGGATATGGTGCGCACTTGATGTCTCACTTGAAGGTATAAACGAGCGCTCGTTGACTTGCGAAAATGGGCTAATTGCTTGTGTATAGGACTATGTCAAGGCAACATCAGATATCATGCACTTCCTAACGTATGCTGATAATTACGCGATTGGATATTTCAAGAAACAGGGCTTCACAAAGGAGATCCAGCTGGACAAATCTATCTGGATGGGGTACATCAAGGATTACGAAGGAGGAACTATTATGCAGTGCACAATGCTTCCAAAGATTCGATATCTTGAAATCGGTCGCATGCTGTTGAAGCAAAAGGAGGCAGTCCATGCGAAAATCCGCGCATTTAGCAGGTCGCATATAATCCATCCACCACCAAAGGAATGGAAAAACGGGCCTTGCAAGATTGATCCTTTGAGCATTCCGGCGATCAAAGAGTCAGGATGGTCGCCCGATATGGATGAGCTTGCGCGCCAGCCCCGTCATGGTCCGAACTATAACCAATTACTACACCTGCTCAACGACATGCAGAACCATAGCGCAGCGTGGCCGTTCACTCAGCCGGTTAACCGTGACGAAGTCCCCGACTACTATGAGGTTATCAAAGAGCCTATGGATCTATCAACGATGGAAGAGAAACATGAAAAAGACATGTACCCAACGCCGCAAGACTTCATCAAGGATGCCATGTTGATCTTCGACAATTGTCGCCGGTACAATAATGAGAACACGCCGTATGCGAAAAGCGCCAATAAACTGGAGAAGTTTATGTGGCAGCAAATTCGAAACATCCCAGAGTGGTCGGTAAGTATATCATCTTTCGCCAGTGGGCTCTGTGGGATCTATAATCGCTGACTTGTCTAGCACTTGGCCGATGGCCATTGAAGTTCGACACTTTCAGGCGGAAGCATTGGGTGGGAGTTAAGGACAGCGGATTTGTTATTGATTGGATCATGAGAGAATACCCAGATTAGCATGTGGAGCACTGGAGCGTCGGTTGATGTCTTCTTTTTTTCTTTTTAAGCATCTCTTATATTATTGTTCTGCGTGAGCTTAACTGGAGTGACCTGTCAGAACGGCGGGTATGACGTTCCGCAGTGAATGTAGGGGGAAATCCAGGCCCGGGGATAGATATTGAGGATGACTCGATGCACTTCACGATGCACACCCTTCAATGATAACCCCCAATTCATACTTGCTCGACAAGGAATGTAACTCCGGGAGCACTGCTTTTCCGACCTGTTTCAAGATCAATTAGCGTCCTGATAGTAGTTCTATTTTGGCTAACTTGTTGGCTGGCGGTGGAGTATTCATTTCGGATAAACATTGGGGCGGGCCGCTTCCCGTTGCAGAGCTCGATACGACGTGATGGCCAAGCCCAAGGAGACAGAAGAAAGACCTCGTTGGCACATTATTATTATCGCGGCTGGCTGGGTTCATTATTCTGCTTCAATCTCACTGTCGACACTTCAACCCCGTGCGCTGCTGGATGGCTTGCGCCTCATTTTGTTCTGACCTTCGTTACAGTCCGGTGGCTGTCGCTTCCCTTCCCTTCGCTTCCCTTACAGTATCCTGTCAGTAGTACCTACAGTTGCTCGAAGCTTTCGCAGCGTTTACGCCGAACTTCCCACGCCTACTACGCATAGTCGCTCTTTACCACTGACCTCGTTGATCGCCCCTATCTCGATTAATGGTCCGATAAGATCTGATAGACGCCAGGTCAACAAGCTATACACCTTTGTTTACTCCTAATAATCTCCGGACTCGGTCCCATTTGCTTCCCCTTTTCGGCCTCTCCCTGTTTCAAGTCTGAATTTGAATAAACCCAACATCGCAACGATTTCAGCGACCGCACTACCGCTTGACGCTTAAACTCAAAATGACTTCGACGGGTATGATGGAGTTGGAACAGCGAAATCGTCTCCCGACGCTCTTTGAGGTGCTCAGCCGCCGGACTCTCGCCCCGGTTGATCTCTATTCGTTCTATATTTACATGCGCGACCAGCAACGCTCTGTTGATTATCTGGACTTCTGGTATGTTCTTCATATACGGTTATATCCCGGCATTTACCTCCCTTATGGACCCTAACGAAAACTGAATTAGGCTCGATGTATCCCAACACATGTCCCTGTGCCGTCATTATGTCCGAGAACTGCGACGCTCCGTTCTGGTAGCAACGCCTGACCTTGAGAAAGCTGAGAGCAAAGGATCATCGACTCCTCTAGAAAACTTTGAGAACGTGAACGATATTCCGCTTGTGGAAGCTGGGCCGTCTGGACTACGAAATAGCCAGGATGAGAAGGAGGCTGACCAGCGTTTGTCGGCCTTCCTTCGCTCAGACGGCCACTCGTCTGGTCACTCCGCACAAAACAGTCTCGGTTCACAAAATGCTGCAGACCGTATGGTGTCGAATGAGCAACAACCTCGCCCGAGCTTCACCAAGAATGAAGCAGGTTCCCCTGGCCATACCGTGGCGCGCGCAGATATTCGCGCGAGTGCGGAGAAGATTCTCTACACGTATCTACTTCCCGGCGCCGAAAGGGAGATCGTCCTACCCGATGAAATGGTAGCTACGGTCATCAATCTTATCGAGGATGATGGCCGAGACGATCCGGAGGTATTTGATCCAGCGAAGGACTATGTTTTCCAAGCCATGGAACGCGACGCTTTTCCAGGGTTTTTGCAGGCGAAGGCTTTAGGGAATCTCGTTCCGTTATCAGTCATGGCGCGGTTAACTTTTGCCCTAATCAGCTTCGGCGGAGGCTTCTGGGGCGCGTTTTACGTAGTTCTCCGTGACAAACCGAGGGACACCCGATGCTGGGTATGTAGCCGCTTCTCCAAAGGAACCTTTTTCCCCCCGCTAATGATGATGCAGGTTATTCTACCTTTTGTCATTGCATCCTACTTTATCATGTCCTACCAATACAAGATTGATCCTGCCATGGCATTCTTGGGGTACAGCGAGTACACCTTCATGAACTGGTCTCCTATCCGTGAGCCATACGTCCGAAAACTCCTGACCAAACGTGCCATTGCGACCCTCTTGATCACCACTGTTGTGGCTGCTGCTTTGAGCGTCCTGTTCATTTTCGTCCCTGGAACAATGCTTTGATCGTCTAATATCCCCCCGGATTTCGAGGCACACTTCTCGATCTCTCCCTTAATGGTCCATGTCCCGTGAATGTTGCCGTACCAGACGAGCACTGCTGCCCACATTGCCATACCCGCTGCGGCCCACTAATCCTCGTCGGTGGTTGCTTGGTTTCTATTTAATCTTGAGCGACACTAAATAGCGACAGCGTTATCTGTTTCTTTCTCTGCACGGCTGACGGCCGTTGTTTCATTTATCCGTCCCGCTACTTTTTCCTATAATACCCCTTCACTGCTGGACTTGTGTACGTTAGATGACTTTGCTGAAGCATTGGTGTTGTGGATCTAATGTGGTAGGCTTCTTGGCTATTTGCATGTAATGTAATGCAAAGATTTATTCTCAGTATCGTTTGAACCGTCAAGGTTGGCACATCATCGTGCCAGGAATATATGGTAATCGCAGCAATGGATATAAAAATAGCGCAAGCTTGTGCTATGACTTCTTTCCGAGAAAGCGCTTCGCATGTCGAGTCCCCGCACCCGATCTAGCCCCGGAACCCTCGTCAATATCCATACCGGATCCATGGGGATCCGCCTCGTCAACATTGTCATCGAAATAGCCGTCGTCGTCGAACTCACGCTTATTGCTGCTGCCACCGAAGAAGTCCCGGTTCCTAAACGCCGCTCCGATATCTCTTGGTTTCCAGCCAAGCTTCTTAGATCGACCCTGTCCAGCAGGGTCTCCTAGTCCGCTTGCCTCCGCGGCGTCGGGGTTCCAATTCGCGAGCGTCTTTTCCAGCATCACGGTCCGGGCGTGTTCCTTTGCGCGGCGCTGGGCGGAGTCGGCTCTGATTTTCGCGATCTCGGCTTCGATGTCGTTGATCACGGAGCCGCAGCGGGCTTCCCAGGCTGTGAGGGTGGAGATCATTGCGGGGAGGGAGGTAGGTTTTACGTCGCGGAGTGGAGCGACCGACGTCACGTTCACGGTTGGCGGGGTTGTAGCGGGCGAGAGCCGGGCTGTGATAAGGGGTGCGTAGATTGCAGTAGTGACGAGGGCTTCGAGGTCAGAGGGGGCGGAGAGGGAGAGTGATTCCATGAGGATGTCGTAGGTGAGGGGTTTTACGGTGGAGGCGAGGGAGAGGAGGGAGAGGAGGCGTAGCTTCCGGGCTTGCTCTTCGCTGAGCGGGGGGAGATTAGGCGTTCGCTGATAGTCTTGCCATGTGCCCCAGGCAAAGATCTCGAGGAGTGTTAAGTAGCCTTGAAGCTCGGGTGGGGTGTCTGGGGAGCGGAGGGCTTGGATGGAGGGCCGCTCGAGAAGCTCGGCGAAGACGTAGGTGTGTGGGCTTGCGGTTGCGTTTGTGATGATGTTGGAGACGAAGCGCGGGGAGCTGGCGCTGCTGGAGTCTGCAAGGTGGATGAACGGCTGCAGGGCTTCTAGGGCCCTACTGTGTACCTGATCCATCTCGAGGTTGCTATCTGGCTTGGGCTTGGAACTTTGACCTGCCGGGGTTAGGTTCGGTACGGATGATGCAGTATATTTGAACGGGGGAAGACGTACAGATTGAGGGCTTTCGGTAAGAGCCAAGTTCTCTTATCAACCAAAGATGAAAGATTGCAGTTTCCTTGTTTCCCTAGCCAGGCCGTTCAGAAGGCTGATAGCGTGTAGGTTGAGACGCTCAAGAGAGGTCACTGCCCGGTGATAGGTAGACGGCACTATGAGTGTGTTTGCACAGAATGCAAACAGCTCTACGCCTGCCTTACCAGGTATCAGTAATACCTACTGTAGTACGGATATCAACCTTGTAAGTGGAGACCACTTTCCACAATTCTGCCACAGGTACCACCTTCCACGGAGTAGAGTCTCTATCTAGACTATTCCCAAGTTGCGGCGCGTCATCGCACTTGGCGTCATTATATTTGAACGGAGTTGATGGACTGGCGTGCATGCTCACAGATAACAGCATCCAGGGAGAAACCTCTGTCTATGGAGGAATTACGGTGCAAAGGTTTACCTAAACTTGATGGTGCTCAAGATGAAAGAGATGAAGCGTATACTCTAGGTGAAACCAGAAGCCACACCCGCTAACAAATGCTCATCAGCCAATGCCTCAAGTATATCAACCATACTCCGGAATATCCTCCATGCTCCATCATCCAAGGGGCTGAGTGCTGGTTGCCGGTAAGCAGAGAAGAGACGATGCACACTAGGTTGTGTAACGTTTCGTGAGCGATAGAGCGTCAGTAACTTATCATATGGTTATTGGCCACTCTTCGCACCATCCTCTAGTATAGTTGCAACCTCAGGTGACAATAATGGTCGAGGCCTCAGTAGATGAATAGAGCGGTCCTGGTCTCTCATTGGCACATCCCAACAGACCCTTGCGGATGGATCATGGATTGATCCACTGGCTCTCGGTAGGTTATCGTCTTGACTTGGAGAGAATAATGAAAACCATCCATGTCGAGATTAATAATACAGCCACACCGAAAAACTTGTATCCGCGATTCCAGAAAATCCTCCTGTCGTTCTTTGCTATTTCAGGCCGATATGAGGAGATCTGACTGAATAATAAATAATAATTTAATATCAGCACGTATCATCTGTCACTAGCCCCAAGCCGAGCTTGACAAGTCAGAGTTGTTGATCACAGCGCTCCCTTGCCGTCTAGGTACTGCAGTAATCTACCTGATAATAATAATCGCTTGGAGTGGATTATCTTGCCGGCTCAAGTAGCGTCAGCCTGAAGACTCCGCAGCTTCCGCCCCTCGAACTAACCTCATTCTTCGCGCTTTTTAACATTCCAGCTCCTCCTCTTCTTCCTCGAGTACTTCTTCTCCTCCGCCCCTGAACTTCGTTGGTCGTTCCTATGCGGTGACGCATTCTCTCTTCCGGCTTCCTTTGCCTGGTGTTCGTCTGTTTACGCCGATACGATGACGTTACCTGATACGATAGCCGCTAGAGGTGAATACCTCTCCGGCCGGTCTACGTCGCAAATGGCCACCACCACTGTGAGCGTCGATGGAATGACCTGCGGCGCATGTACGTCTGCCGTAGAAGGTGCTTTTAAGGGCGTCGAGGGAGCCGGTGAAGTATCCGTGAGTTTGATGATGGGCCGGGCCGTTATCCACCACGATCCCACTCTCCTTCCTCCGGAGAAAGTCGCGGAAATGATCGAAGACTGTGGATTCGATGCCGTAGTATTGTCTACGGATAGTTCGTCGATTCCGACGCAAAGCGCCACCGGTGCGAAGGGCCAGAGTACGAACATCGCGACCACAACCTTGGCAGTGGAAGGCATGACATGTGGGGCTTGTACATCTGCAGTTGAGGGGGGTTTGGCAGAGACCCCTGGCGTGCGTTCTGTCAGTGTTTCGCTGCTTTCGGAGCGAGCGGTGGTGGAGCATGATTTATCGACAATCTCAGCGGAGCAGGTGGCGGAGATAATAGAGGATCGTGGATTTGAGGCCAAGGTGCTGGAAACCTCGACTGCCCCAGACGATGCTCGTGGCTCGGATGAATCTATGGACCCCTCGTCGGGGTTAATGGTCACCACTGTTGCTATTGAGGGCATGACATGCGGTGCATGTACGTCGAGCGTGCAGGCTGCCTTTGACGGTCTGGAAGGCTTGGTCCAATTCAACATCAGTCTACTCGCCGAACGAGCGATCATCACCCACAACCCCAATGTACTTACGTCGGAGAAGATATGCTGTTTGATCGAAGACGCAGGGTTTGATGCCAAAGTTGTGTCTGAAGTCCAGGCTCATGATCAGAAGGCGGGTCTAACTCGGGTCACGCTCGACCTTCACGGCTTGAGAGATGCTAACTCTGCTGCGGCCTTGGAGGACTCATTGATGCAGAAAACCGGGATTGTTTCGGCGGTGGTAACACTTTCTACCTCTCGATTAGTGGTTTCGTATGACACGTCTATAGTTGGGATCCGCGCAATCGTGGGCGCCGTCGAGGCTGCTGGGTACAGTGCTCTACTTGCTGATTCCGATGACAGCAACGCACAGCTGGATTCGCTCGCGAAGACCAAGGAAGTCCTAGAGTGGAAACGCGCCTTTGTGATTTCTGTTTCCTTTGCCATTCCTGTCTTTTTGATCAACATGATACTGCCCATGTATCTGCCAATGCTCGATTTTGGCAAAGCGCGCATTATCCCAGGTCTCTACCTTGGCGACGTTACCTGCCTATTGCTCACCATTCCTGTGCAATTCGGTATTGGAAGACGATTCTACATCACAAGTTTCAAGTCATTACGACACCGGGCACCTACCATGGATGTTCTCGTTATGCTAGGCACCTCCGCAGCATTTTTCTACAGCGTCTTCACCATGGTTGTAGCAATCGTTATGGGTTCCCACAAAAGGCCTAGTACCGTGTTTGATACAAGCACTATGCTCATCACCTTCATAACGCTTGGTCGATGGTTAGAGAACAGAGCAAAGGGCCAAACCTCTGCTGCACTATCTCGACTCATGTCCCTCGCACCATCGATGACCACCATCTATGAAGATCCGATCGCAGCTGAAAAATTGGCGGAGGAATGGGCCAATGCGGGAATCGAGGACCAGAAGCCAACTTCTTCCACTGAGAGGTCGACGGGCGGCCAGAGAGTCATCCCAACTGAGCTCATCGAAGTAGGAGATATTGTCGTCCTTCATCCCGGAGGCAAAGTTTCGGCGGATGGGATTGTCATCAGGGGTGAAACTTATGTTGATGAGAGCATGATTACCGGTGAAGCGTTGCCCATCCATAAGACGAAAGGTAGTATGGTTATCGCTGGAACGGTGAACGGTACCAGCGCAGTTGATGTTAAGGTCATTCGCACAGGCAAGGACACCCAGCTCAGCAAAATTGTGAAGTTGGTGCAGGATGCGCAGACGAGCCGAGCCTCTATACAACGAATGGCTGATGTTGTTGCCGGCTATTTTGTTCCGACGATCATCAGCCTAGGGCTAATCACATTCTTCGGATGGATGTTCGTCAGCCACCTACTCCCCAACCCTCCAAAGATTTTCGTCGCAGAGGACGGTGGAGGCAAAGTTCTGGTCTGTCTTAAGCTGTGTATCTCGGTTATCGTCTTTGCTTGCCCTTGCGCTCTGGGACTCAGTACGCCCACAGCGGTAATGGTCGGAACCGGAGTTGGTGCAACTCAGGGCATCCTCGTCAAAGGAGGCGCTGTACTTGAGAGCGCGACTAAAGTTACCCACGTCGTATTTGACAAGACTGGTACCTTAACGACAGGAAAGATGAGTGTGTCGGAGGCCAAGATCGAGCCTCAGTGGACATCAAATGACTGGCGTCGTCGACTTTGGTGGCTGGTTGTTGGGCTCGCCGAGATGAACAGTGAGCATCCCATTGGCAAGACAATATATCTAGCAGCGACGAACGAATCAGGACACTCTGGCGAGGGCGGACTACCAGGAAGTTTAGGCGACTTCGATGCCTGTGTTGGGAAAGGCATATCTGCCTTGGTCGAACCCGACTCGAGCGTTGAACGCGTCCGGTACCGTGTGTTGATTGGCAACGCTGCCTTTCTGAAGTCAAAGGGTATCTCGGTACCAGAGACAGCCGATGCTACGGATGCACCAGGGTCCAAGGACGCTCAGGTTGGGATCACCCGAATTCACGTTGCGATAGATGGCCAGTTTGCCGGGACCATACTGCTCCAGGATACTGTGAAGGTAACCGCAGTCGCTGCAGTGGCTGCTCTGCATCGAATGGGTATCTCAACTTCGCTCATAACAGGAGACTCGCACGCCGCTGCCATGTCCATAGCTTCGGCCGTTGGCATTCCAGCCGAAGCTGTTCACGCCTCAGTGTCACCCTCCGACAAACAATCCATCATTGCCTCTCTACAGGAAACGGGTGAACGCGTTGCCATGGTCGGGGATGGTATCAACGACTCGCCAGCGCTCGCCACTGCATCGGTCGGTATTGCGCTTTCCTCAGGCACTGACGTCGCCATGGAAGCCGCGGATATTGTTCTCATGCAACCCGATGATCTCCTCTCTGTGCCTGCCAGTCTCGCTCTCTCCCGCTCCGTCTTTAATCGTATTAAACTGAACCTTGTCTGGGCCTGCGCATATAACGTCATCGGCCTTCCGTTCGCCATGGGCCTCTTTCTCCCCTTTGGTGGATTCATGCTCCCTCCCATGGCAGCCGGTGCCGCAATGGCGCTCTCCAGCGTCTCTGTCGTCGTAAGCAGTCTTCTCCTGAAGTTCTGGAGACGGCCCTCCTGGATGGACAAGGAGCTTCTGGAGAAGGAAGTCGGCATTAGATCGGATAGCAACTCGCAGAAGAACTGGTGGGAGGCTACTCTTTACTCTGTCACCGCACCGAGCTCTACCCGACGTCCTGTACAATGGATACAGGGTGCAGCTGCTCGAGCGTGGTCATTTGTTACGGGACGACCTGCACAGACGTCGGGCTACGAACCGAGCTACGTCCCACTTCAGACTGTGGAACCTGCAGTGTAGATCCGCCGGCCGATTTATGCCCTCGGCCATGTTTTTGTGTGTTTTGATGAAACCCCATTTTTGCTTTTTGTCATGATTAGCTCGCAAGATACCTCTGTCCTTGTTCGGCTTACGTTGATTATGCCTAATACCTCCTGCCTATGCATGCCAATGGACATATCCTATAGTATAAACATAAAAACCATAATCTTCAACTTCACGAGTTCTCCATGACTTCACATTGACATGTCTATACATTCCAGCAACGAGCCTCTACTTTCGCTCCAAAGTCACTGAGGACCTCGACGACGAGGCACATACTAGGTTGGTAAGTCACGTTGCTGAGATAATACGGTACTTGCTTTGTATCAGCGGTGTTGGGTGGGAATGTGTCGGGTTAGATCCGTTAGCCATATATATGTACCTATGTATATAATGGTTCTGAATGGAAATAAATCGTGAGATCTCATTCCGTAAGTAGGGTTTGCTAAAGGCAAACCGTGATAGACCATATTCCCCTTCTGCGGCCATGACGGGGCTCAATGATAAGTAGGTACAGCTCTGGATCTGTACATGGCGATTGGCTACTATTGGCAAGGGAGAGCGGAAAGCTTCCCGTCCCACGGAAATCATACTCGATATCATCATCATCATCATTCATAAGCTAAGCAAGTAACGACACCAAATATAGAGCACAGCTTCCATGTACAACCTTGTACCGAAAGCCCCATCAATCTAGATCCTAACACAGCTACACTACTGCTTCCCGGTTCCCTGCGGTATAGTAGGTTCATCGGACAGCGTGATATCCCCATCCCCATCCGCATCAACCAGTGACGTCGTCGTCAAATCAGCCGTAGGCTCTGCAGCTCCGCCAGGACCTGCTGCGGACGCGGACGATGGCTCTCCAGCTCCGGCCTCGGAAGTTTGGGCCCCATCTGTCCCGGCCTGCGTGTTCGAGAGGGTCACCTCGACTCCCTTGCCGTCCTGGAGGCCCAAGTCTTCTACGCCGAGAACGGAGGGTCCACGGGCGTGCGGGACTTCTTCCGTTGGTTCAGTCGTCGTCTCGCCTTCGAGGGTTGTGTCAGATGGTTTGAGGATTTGTTGCTCGGACTGGGTTGGGTCTGTGGGCTGGTTGAGCAGTTGTTGTTGGAGGACTGGGACTGTTGTTGTTATAGAGGCTAGTTACACCAAATAATCATTAGCTTGGAGTGCGCTAAGGGAAGGAGGGAAGGAGGAAAGGAAAGAAAAGGAAAGTACGGACCTTCATCTATAGCTGTCCCTTCAGGCCCCGGCGAAGCAGTGTTGCTCAGCCACGGAATCGGAGTAAGGAGAGCACCTCCAAGAGACTCGTCGCTCCCTAATGCGTCATCGGACAATCCAAACGTATTCGCCGACCCGTTAATTGTGCCATTGGGTTGCGCCGCGGCCGCACCGCTCTGCATCGGGAGCGGGAAGAGATCCGCACTACTGGTGACAGAAACAACCCTATCCACGGCGCGCAGGTATGCGGGAAGGGTCTTATAATGCGCATTCGGACGCAAGACCAGTTCCGCGAGGCGCTGGATGGTATGTGGGGGTTTGGCCGCGAAGAGAGAGCGCAGGGTCGACTGTATGGATTGGTGGATTAGGAGTAGGGGCGCGGGGAGGGCTGGATTCGAGGCGCCTGCTTGAGATGCTGGAAGGGAGTCTGGGACACGTTCGGTTGATGAAGGGGGAATGAGCGAGGATGGTGAAGGACGTGGGGGAGTCTGGAGATCCGGAGGCGCAGCGTTCTCCTTGTTGCTGCTCGAGGGTATGGAGCTGGGGTCGTGGATGAAGGAGGAGGTCGGGTTAAGGTAATTTTGCTGGAACTGCAAGGAGGAGGCCGGCTCCGGAGGGATTTCGGGCATTGGGAAGACATTGTAGATTATCTGGCGGAATATGTTAGCTTGGGGTGAGCATGGCCGAGGTGGACGGAGCCCTCGCGCGCACGCACGTATTCCAATCGGTCGAGGAGTGGCTCAACCATGGCCGGCCATTTGTCCCTGAAAGAGTACGCCAGTGATTAGAGAAAGCCCTCTGAAGCAAAGACTCAAGTGGGATATCAAGCATACAAGTCCATGAGGCCGCCATTGGCGGCTATCTCCAAGCTCTCTTCGTCTGTGGGAAGAAGATGTTAGTCCGCGCAGCTTCAAAGGTTTTCAGACGGAGAAAAGCGCAGTCAAAAAACGGAGATATAAGCTAGATAAAAGCTAGCGCAGAGTATACTGACCTAAAGTCATTTCTTTGGGACTTCTGGAGGTGCAGCTGAGGGAGAAGACAAGCTTTAAGCTTCAGGAACGCGATGGATGATGATGTATCAGTGTATCGCCGTAAAGAAACCGTCTGGTACCTTACGTTATTTATTGCGGGGAACCTAACCTTAAATGGGTGGCTCCCCGTCCAATTGCAGGCCCTCATTGGCCAACAGCAGATGGCTTATCGCAGCCTCACGTGATGATAGGGCGCTTCTTCAATTTTTCCCTCATTAAGCCGATTGCGGAGCAGGAGGGGTTCGTGTGATTCATCTCTAGGTACCTTATAGACAAAGTCACTTGGTCTACTCATAACCTCTTATCCCCGGCATGATGTGGAACTCTCGCAAGGTCGGTGTCCTTGGCGGAGGCCAATTGGGCCGCATGTTTGTCGAATCCGCCAACAGACTCAACATCCAAGTCAACGTCCTCGATGCGGAGAACGCCCCGGCGAAACAAATAAGTTACCACGATGGCCATGTTACCGGGTCGTTCAAGGAGCGTGAAGCTGTCCGGGAACTCGCGAGCAAGTGTGATGTTATCACGGCCGAAATCGAGCATGTTGATACCTATGGTTTGGAGGAGGTCGACTCGCAGGTCCAGATCGAGCCCAGTTGGCAGGCAATCCGCACGATTCAGAACAAGTTCAACCAGAAGGAGCATCTAGCAAAGTACGGAATTCCAATGGCGGATCATCGCGAGCTGGCTGAGAACACTCCGGAGGAACTGGCCAAGGCTGGAGAGCAGTTGGGATACCCGCTGATGTTGAAGTCGAAGACAATGGCTTATGATGGACGTGGTAGGTGAACCCCCACCTTGAAGAGTTCTGACAGCTGCTAAATGGTATTCTGCTAGGAAACTACCGTGTTAACTCGAAAGACGATATCCCCGACGCCCTCGAGTTCCTCAAAGGCCGTCCGTTATATGCAGAGAAATGGGCCTACTTTCAAAAGGTTACATATACTCCCCACCAATTAACCATACACCCACCCATATCATATCTAACATGACCGGCATATCACAGGAACTAGCAGTCATGGTAATCAAAACCAAAGACTCGGTCCTCTCCTACCCCACCGTCGAAACCGTCCAAGAAGACTCGATCTGCAAGCTCGTCTACGCCCCCGCCCGCAACGTCCCCGAGGCCATCAACCAAAAGGCCCAAGAACTCGCCCGGAAAGCCGTCTCGACCTTCGAAGGCAAGGGCGCCTTCGGCGTCGAAATGTTCCTTCTAAACGACAACAGCCTCCTGCTCTGCGAACTCGCCAGCCGCGTTCACAACTCCGGCCACTACACCATCGAGGGCTGCGCCCTCTCCCAATTCGACGCCCACCTCCGCGCAATCCTCGACCTCCCCATCCCCCCGGAGAGCCTCCAGCTCCGCCAACCCTCCATCATGCTCAACATCATCGGCGGCGCCGCACCCGACACCCACCTCCAAGCCGCCGAAGCCGCCCTCTCAATCCCCAACGCCGCAATCCACCTCTACTCCAAGGGCGCTGCCAAGCCAGGCCGCAAAATGGGCCATATCACCGTCACTGCCCCGACAATGAACCAGGCCGAATCCTACATCCAGCCCCTCATCGACGTCGTCGACAACATCCGCGCCCAACGTTCCGACATTAAAACCAGTCCCGCCCCCTCTTCGGGCCTCTCCAAACCCTCCCCCCAAGTCGCCGTCATGATGGGCTCCGACAGTGATCTCAAAACCCTCGTACCCGGCCTCAAGCTCCTCCGCGATTACTTCGGCATCGACCCGGCCGTCGACATCACCTCCGCCCACCGCACCCCAACCTTTATGGCCGAGTACGCCGCCTCCGCCGCCACCCGCGGCATCAAGGTCATCATCGCGGCCGCAGGCGGTGCAGCCCACTTACCCGGCATGGCAGCCGCACACACAGTCCTCCCTGTGATCGGTGTCCCCGTCAAGGGCTCCTCGTTAGACGGCGTGGATAGCCTGCATAGCATCGTGCAGATGCCGAGAGGTGCGTTATCCCATTCCTTTCTTTCCTGTCCTTTACCAATCACCCTTCTCTCCCCCTTTCGACAAAGAAAGAAAAGGAAAACGAAGAAGACAAATCGCAATACTAACAAAAACGAAAAGGCGTCCCCGTCGCCACCGTCGGCATCAACAACAGCATCAACGCCGCGCTCCTGGCGGCGCGGATCCTGGGCGCCTTTGACCCGGCCATCCAGGCTAAGGTCGAGGCGTATGCGGAGAAGGCGCGGATGGAGAACATGGAGGTGAAGAACGTCAAGATGCAGGAGCTGGGGTGGGAGAAGTACTTTAACCAGATGTAGGGACAAACCAGACATATATGTATATCTAAATATATCTGGTTATGAATGAGGATTACAGGTAAAGTGATGCTTAATAGATAAAATCATGAAAAGGAGGGGAAAGGGTTGGACTTGGAAAGAGAAAAAGCGGTTACCTTATTTAGACGGTTAGGGTTAGTATTACACAAGCGTTTTCGTTTTAGCTACCTTACCTAAAGTTTTCTTATTTCACTTGCTCTTACTTACGGTTCCGAATCCCAGAAAAGCGTCAGAACATAGAGGGTACTCGATTCACTGATACATGAGCATATAGGTACTAATTAGAGGACTTAATGAGAAGCCGTCATTCATACAGTACGAAAAAAAAAACAAACAACCTCAGCATCGAGGAGGGGAATTAGAGAATGAGACGGAACGAAACGAGATATTGGAAACAAAATCAGAACATTTGCGGCGATTAGGTATTCCATCCAAGTACAATAGGGAAGGTCTCATAGCAACAAAGGAAATTAGATAATACAGTTCAGTTAGAAGGCTCGCCAATATCACCTGGCCGCTGGCCCGTGTAAGCCTCATCCGGCCTGACGGAGAAATTAAGCAGTTTGAGGATTGAAAGCAGTGTGGGTGCCTGCGACAGTGGAGACGTGCTGAGTGCCCGGCTTGCCGTTGCTGATTCCGGCGCCGTCAGCGTAGCCGTCGGCGGCGCGGCCGTTGGATTGTGTGGTGTTTCCGCCGTCCAGGACGGGTTCAAAGTGCTTCTTCTGACCGCTGGTCACGGCGGTGCTGCCGTTAGTCAGGGTGGTGGGTGCACCAGCGATACCAGTAGGAGCGCCTAGGGTTGTTGCCGTTGGGGCTCCCGTCGCCGGACCACCGTCGGTGACGCGGCCCGCAGTCAGGGCAGGGGTTCCGTTGGCGTATGGGGCTGTGCCTTGGGGAGCGGCAGCGACACCGTCGGCTGCGCCGTGGGCATCAGTGCCGGTAGGCTTCTCACGGAGCTTGCTTTCGGCCGTGGTGTGCGGCTTGCGGCTGATGTCATCGGGCTTGGGAATGTCGGTTGACTCGGAGGCAGAGCCCATGGTGAAGATCGGAGATTCCCAGCGCTCTCCCTTCCTGGCAAGTTCGTCGTACTCGGTAGCCTTGGTGGTGATGCCGCCTGGGAGTTTGATGTCGGGGAAGAGGGAGCCCTTGAGGGTGGTGGTGGTCTGCACCTTGGTGTCGCGCTGGGCGACTTGTTGGGCCTGGCGTCTCTTCTCCTCCATCTTACCGCGAAGGACATTCATATAGCGGTTGTAGACGTTCGGAGCCTCCTGCGGGTTCTCGCGTACCTGGCCCTTGACGCGCTGGGCTTCGTTGTGCACCTCAAAGGCGAAAGAATCAGCCCTTTCGAAGGACTCACGGATCTTCTGCTCGAGAACCTTCTGGATAGCGGGGCGGACGGTACGGAAGAGCAAGGGCTTGAAGATACTGAAGAGAACCTTGTGCTTGGACTTCTTAAGTTTGATATCAATTTCGTCAATTTTGACCGCGACCTTGTCGAGCTTGAAAAAGTTCTGGCGGTCCTCCTTCTGGGCAGTAGATGCCATGACCTTGAAGGAGAATCCCTCGCCTCCTAGGAAGATGTCCATCACGCCGATATCAGTGATGGAAGGGAAGCCCTGTTTCTTGTTGATGTAGTAGCTCACATCTCGAAGGTCGGCCTGGATACCGGAAACGGACAACATGACCTAAATACGGTCAGCATGGTCAGTACATACCCGAGTACACTGTAGAATCAAACTCACTTTGTTGTCCCTCTTGTTGCTGATCTTCTTGCGTCCCCAGCGGAGGTAGTTATCACTTCCAAACTCAACGACGTTTGGCATGAGGTTGTCGCTCTCAACCACCAAGTTCTCAATGACCACGTCTGCCATTGGATCCGACATCTCGATGCGAGGAACAGGAACGTAACGGACGTTTTCAAATATAGCGGGAAGGATGACATCGCGAAGATCCTTCACAAGATGCGGTTTGAACTTAGCGTTTCCACTTTCGTCGCGGCCAAGGTCGTCGAACAACTTCTGCACGGAGTCGCCGAACGCCTTGTTCTGGGGGTCCCGGTTGAACTGGTCACCGAGGAACTTGGCCTCATCGAGGATGCGGTCGGTGTGGTTTCTGTAGCGATCACGGAGCAGGAACCGGCCGTGGTCAGAAAGTTGATTGTACTGGCGGTTCCAGTCATCTTCCATGACAAAGCCCTGCTGTTGTAAAGTTTTGCTGCGCGAACATTAGAATCTGCATCTCTGCGATGGTATCATTTGGCTTACCGGATGAAGCTGTTCATGTTCCTGAACCATCCCTTGAGCTCGGGGTCCTTGTCTGCATCGCGATAGATCTGCTCCAGGGATTCGAAGAGGTCGTCCATCGATGTGCTGTTGGCAAATCGTTCAATCAAGGTCTATGCGCCATTAGTTATTGAGTACAGAGTCTTGCGGCAGCGAGGCACATACCCGGAGGTTCTTTTCCATCCTCTGCACTGGACCCTGTGAACGGGTTCCCTGAAAAGTTCCAGAACCCTGCTGGGTCATCTCCCGTGAGTGACCACCATACTTCTCGGCCAGGTCCAGCAAGGTCTCGACGGCTTGCTGATCTGTGACTTTCGTTAGCACGCATTAGGGCTCGTGAGGCGCGTCCCACTCACAATCACGGTGGCCCTGAATTTCAAGGACCATCTTCTTCAAGCGCCAGATGTGCTGTTCGCGACGCTCCTGGGGCATCTTCTGGGACAAATACTTCTTGGTCTTCTCCCTGTATTCCTGAGTTCGGCCATGGGCTTCTTGTTCCTTGTCCTCGGGGATCTTTGACTTGGCGTGCTCAGCAGCTGCGCTGAGGCCAGACCGAGGGTCGACATCCTCAGTGCTCCTGGGCTGCTGGTCTCCGGTGGCAGCCTGCTTTCCAGTATTGGCCACATCTGATGCTTCCTGTTGCTTTTGGAATGTCAGTGGACGGTGCTGTTATCTGGTAAGTCTGCAGGCACTCACAGCTTTGCTCCTATTAAAGCGACTCTTCATCTGCTCTCTGTAGCCGGATATGTCGGGCTTTTCATGCCAGACATTCTCTTCGGCGGGCTGGTCAGCTTGAGAGAGTTCCTCCTCCGAGGGACGCACCCTCTCGGCGGCCTTCTGCGAAACGTCCCCGGCGATATCGCGGACAATGATCATAGCATCATTCACTAATAACCCGTTAGTCGAACGACGAAAAACGTTGGGGCTTTAGACTACTCACTCAGTTTTCGGAATTCGCCATTCGTGATCAGCAGGGTCCCGAGCGTCTTCAATCCTTCTTGGGCTTTGGCGGCGTCCTGTCGGGCCGTGTCCTTGCTGACAGTAACACCAGGCTTCTCCATCTCTTCACCAGAGATATTCTCGGCATCATAGATGAACTCCTGGAGCAGCTGGCCGTCGTTCTTGCTAAGAATGAGCTTCTTCGCATCTTCGATGACGTTGCGGAGATCATCGACCAGCACCCGGCCTTCCTCGGACAGTTGTTGGGATGGTTTCGTAAGGGCCCGGTGGTTTAGGGCTGAGTTTAGGGCAACGTCGCATTGTTTGTTCTGTTGGACGAGTCCGGTTAGGGCGAAATTGAATGGAGCATGGCGTGCGTGGAGATGGACTCACGGACGGAAGCTTGCCATATTTGAAGGCATGGTAGATACCGAACAGCTGCAGCTTCGTGTTGATATCCTAGAAGCAGTAGTCAGCACCCAATGGGCAGCGGTTCTGAATGGAGGGGAGCTGCATACCTTTTCCTTCTGTTTGGTATCGGTAGGGACATTGACGGATCCTCGGTGAGGCATGGTGAAAGCTTCACACTATCAACAACCTTGAACAGAGGTAGAATCCCTGTAAGATTGGGTCTCAGTAGGTATGGGTTATGTATTTTTGACGAGAAATCGATTAAACACCTTCAATTAAGATCGGATCAATCAAAGGGCGTTAAGTACGAGTAGTTGCAAAACGAACAAAGCAAGGGAGTATCAAGGGATGCGTAACTGGGGTATCACTGGAATGTGGAATAGTGGTATCGTGGATAGTATGAGAATAGAAGAGAAGACGAAGGAGGGGAGGAGGAAGAGGAAAGGAAGAAAGGAGGGGGAAATCTTATAGTAAACCCAAAATGCTAATGGGAAAAGGATTGAAAGCGTCCACCATCCATGACCAGATACTGACTGACGTCAGACTGTCGTTTTGATGTGCAACGGTCTGGGAGGATAATAGTACTACCTACTTCACCACCACCTACTCAATTCTCGATTCCCTGAGATACTGATCTACTAAGGTAGTATGTAGGTAGAGGCAAGCATGAGGTCATCTCAGAGCCCTGGACTAAATAAGGTAATGATTATGGGTGTGCGTTGATCAGCACGGATTGAGTAGGTAGGAATGAAAATAGCTACCAGTATCTGCCATTCAACATATCCATATCCAGCTTCACATGTCTGTGTACCTCATCGCAGGCTCACTGAGCTGGAGCTGCAAGAAACCTGCTTGATTGAACGAGAAATTGGCCACCGGGAGGGCCTGGAGGTGCTCGTGTCGGGAGCTATCTGGCTGGTAGGTTGCGGAACCAAGGTTAGCCATGGGTCTGGGCTGACCTTTGGTCTGTTGAGTATAGACCTGGCGGTAATCACCATTATTCTGGTACTACTTGGTAGGTAAGGTACAATTTGGTCGAGGTTTGGAAATGGAAGCTCACGGTGATGGAATCACCTTGACGTCACCACTTCACTTCTCTCCTTCTCTAGCTACCTAGATACACCTTACTATGAGCATAGTAATCAAAATTCAGTTTACATGAGATCAGCTTATAATGATTGCATTAACTATGTCTAAGAAAGTGTTGATGTTACTTAGTAGACCTTGGAAGTTGGTCTCCTACTGGCCCGCTTGGCATTCAACCACCAGTAGTATATCATCATCTCTCCATTTCCTAGCAGTACTACAGTAAGCTTATTACGTAGAGAGCCCTGAATTCATCATGGCATGTCAGTATTCCCTTCTTTAAGCGGTAATCTTATTACCTAATAGTAATACTCCCAGGCATACTTATGTCCCTGGTCAACATATATCTATGTACACTTACATATACTAAATATATATATAGCTTTATACTTCTTCCACCCATACCTTATGATATCAAACATTCCTAGTTTGTTAAGGAATAAACACTTCTAGTATTAGGGCTATAAGATTATAAGTGGCCAGGGAACAGAGGTACCGCAATGAAAGACTCATCAATACATCAGTATCAGCATCAGGTTAGCATCACATAAACATAACTATGAAACTTATTTGTCTACAAACCGGGTTCCAAAGGGGTGCTGCCTTTAACCTTTGATGCCCACGGTCAGTCTCCCCCACTCGTTTGGAATCAACATTGCAAACCCATTAAGTGCATCATCTCTTCATTGTTCTCGCACCAGCAGTACTATACTCGAGCTGGACCATAGAATCTCGTGTCCTTGCTGCATAACCAAAGCGAGGCCTTCCGCGCTGTACATACCTAGTACTCATACATGATCGGTCTCTCTCTCTCTCTCTCTTTTTCCGTTTCCTTTTCGGACAAGAACAATCGATATCAGATCTTGTTTCTATAGGCTTCGCCGTAAGCATGCAAATGAAACCAACCAAACAAGACTAAACCCACGACACGCTACCGGGTACCCTAAAAAGCAGAAATTTTTGGGGAAAGAATCCGTCCGCACTTAGCCAAGTCGGAAGAGCGTCGACTCGGGCCACTTGCTGCTGGCTTTTTCGGCATATGTCGTCTTCGCGCTCTGGTCGCTTCCCCACTCGGTCAGGAGGTTTAGACCGGCCAGGGCTGTCTCGAGTGACACTATGCCCTCGTCTAGGGTCGAGGTAAGCTCTTTTGCGCTTTCTGATTTTGATTCAGGCTTCAGGAGCTGCTGGCAGGTGAGGTAGGCTTGTTTGTGGGGGATGCTGTCCTTGTGATCCTCAAGGAAAGACGCGTTCCATTCGCCAAGGTCCTGCGCCTTTGGGAGGAGAGTCTCTAATTCGGACTCTACGACTTCCGCTATCTGGGGCGGAAGAGGCTCGGAGAGCTTGTTCAGGGCTTGGCGGAATCGGAGCAGCTGGACGTGGAGAGTGGGGTTCGAGGCGTCGATGGAGTGGGCCGCCGAGAGGCATTTGAGAGCCAATGCGTACTTGCCTAGATAGGTTCAGTCAG